>JAVQJS010050508.1:0-12625 GCA_036024795.1 Galaxias rostratus | reverse complement strand
TTATTATATTACAGTATATACGACCTGAAACAGCTCATTTAAAAAAAAAAATTGCTAGTAAAGCACACAGCTAATGCACACAATCCCATTACCCTCAAAACATCTTGCTTGCAAGCCTTAATATTTCCCAATGAGACTCAGGTTGGACTCTTATTACATTATGATTTCTTAAGATGTGAGTGAGCTTTACTCCTGAAGTTACAGCACATTTAGCCTACTAACATACCTGTTATACAATGAACGTAGTGGTAAAGTCAGAATACATTAAAATTGGTTTATCATTCAGTTGAATGCTAGCATAAGCCCATGGTCCTGAACATTTCTTTTGTTTTGGATGCATTGTTTAATGGCCTTAAAAAGGTCAAGAGATTAAGCGAGCATATTGGTAAATATTGGTCTGTTTAAGGTTAATGCTTAAAAAGAGGATGGGTATACTACGGTGTGTGAAAAACGCAGTCATACACATATAAACAGATAAGGTCAATTTAGCAGGATTGAGTTTGGCATGTTATTGATTTGAGCATATTTTTTAAGCTAAAAACTGCTGTGAAGATTTCTGTACAATTTCAGTTTTGTGGAGTAAATTCACAATAATATGTAAATTAGCCTAAAGCAAGCATATTTTGTTCTCCCCATGTTGATAAGAGCACCAAAAACACCAAAAATTTAATGTTCTGAATACATGTTGAACAGATTAAATAGTTGCGATTAATCATGATAAACCATGGACACATGCAATTAATCGTGATAAAAATGTTGAATTGCTTGACAACCATTACGCCCAAGCCTGATTTACACAGCAGCCCCAAGCTACGTTTAGTTGGTGCTTTTTGATATTTAAAATTTTTGGTTAATCAATCTCACCAGATTAATCATAAAGAGACCAAATATCAATTAAAGTAAGGAATAAAATCAAACAAACTTGTAGTCCATTTTGTATAATTGGCAAGTTCCGTTTTTACTAGTCTCGGGTCTGCTGTTGAAATTAGGCTTAAGCAGGCAGAGTTCCACCACCAACTAAACACCTTTAGGAATCAGCTGTTGAGATCAGGCAAAAGTTTATGTCACTTGCATATCAAATCCAGCATTTCTGCAGTGAAACTGGCAAGATAAACCCCTATTGACACCCTGAAAGTAATTGTTTGGCGAGAGCAAAGACATTATATGTTGTCTGAGTACATACACATCCCCAGGAGGAGGGTCGGGAGACCCTGGAGGAGCTTGCTCTGGGGCGAGGTGTAGCACAGTTAAGGTATTCTGCTGGACCTGAGAAACTCTTGGGGCTAGGACTTAATCCCAGAATATGATTTACCAGACGCTTCCTAAATGTGAGCCGTTGGCTGACCTCTCCCTCAGGACTCTGAAAATAATGATGATTGAACAAATGGACTGACTCCACTAAGTTCTGGAGCTAGATGGTTATAGGAGGAACTGAATTCCTAAAACATCAACAATCTAAAAAAATCATAAAACACTAATACATAGGTGTAGGTAAGTGTATTCATGGACAACACATGGGATACATGTAGGGTTAAGTTAACATTCTGACTCACTATGTGGAAAGTCGGTGACATAGTGTCAGCCAAGTCTTCGTCTGACAGATCAACCATGTTAACCGAGTTGAGGTCAGCAATGTCGTCTACGTCCTCTTCCCCAGTCAAGGAGGTCAGCGTATTACCAAGGGCGTTAAGACGCTTGCCTATGTTGGGGTCCATGTGGACGTCAATTCCACACATCTTCCAAAGCACGTTCAGAGTCCAGGTGCCTGCGCTGTTGCTCTCTGAGAAGGCAGAGGGTGGAGGAATTATGACATTGACATAACACCTATTATGCCTACAATGCGGCATGGTTCTTACATTTTTCTATTGCAAGACTGTATTTTTCTCCTTCTCTTTTTTCTTTCTTACACTGACTTAATAGACTAGATTTCAGAGTTTTTTTTTTCTTTATATTTACAATCAGCAAAACAGGCTATGCTAAAATATCAAAGACACTTTGATATGCTAGAGGTCAAACTGTCAATGTATGGTTGAACTAGACTTGCCTGCAGAAGGTTGGCCTGTGGTCCTGGAGCATACCTCATAGGTGCCATCAGGGACAACACCTATAGAAAACACACAAAAAGTCAATGTTTGGGAAGCAAAGAATACACAAAGGAATTGACTTACGGCAGAATTGCAGAACCGTCTAGAAGCCATTCAGTGCAGGTTTTAGTTTGAGAAATATATGTAAGAAACACATGACAACACAAACATTTACTTAAGCCATCCAGTACCACACATAATATCAAATCTATCAGTAGTTCATTTTTCTTTAATGTCTTTAATTCACGCTCCTGCCATTTCTACACCTACATCTATTAAATCTGAAAATAAACTAGAAAATGCATTTCTCTGAGCAAATACAACATGATCCTTTGCAGTGATTAGACTGACCGCCTCAGCGTGCAGAATCTGCCCTGTAGCAGAAATGTACTGTGCTACAGCCCCGTTGACAGAGGTTTTTGAAACATGTCTTTGGCAAGCAGCTCACCTGCACAGTAAAAATGTAACATTTATTGTGAAGGAGAACAAGAATATGCATTCCCTGAGCTTATGTAAATGCCATTGAGTTTCAGTGGGATTGGAGTTCTCACGCGGGCAACCTGAATCCCTGATGTTTAATTAATTTGAGGCCACAACATCTCCAGAAGGCTGAACAGTAAGCAATGACGTCTCAGTGCCTCCCCCTCTATATCCGCTCTGGGCAAGACCAGATATTATGCTTTTAACTTTAAACTGAGAGATACCCAAATGCCTGTCCCCTACTCCTATTCCTGTAGGCTTTTGATGCCAAATCTGCAGGGGTGCTTACCACCTGAAAAGAAGACAATATTTTCCTACCCTTCAGGCTTGACAGGACAATCTGCAGTAAGACTTTGTATACCCTTGTCCTCAGATAAAACCGTCTGGGTTTTCACCATGATTTTCTTTACATTTGTGCCTATTTAGGATCCTTCCTTTTCAGCCAAAGCCACTGACTACGTCTGTTATATCTGATATAGCTTTTATGGTCTGGCACAACTTTTTGATCCCTAACTCCTTAAGTAGTTTGTTGGTTGATATTATCCAGATCCATGGCATCCAACTTCCACTAGCTACAACTTTGTCTTCCAACCTTGCTGTTCTGCCTGAGCTGCTAATTCGCTATAGCGGAGTGTCTTTCTTCCATAGCCTTGTCTATCGCTTCTTCCCTCGGGACCGTGAGCTCTATAAAATAATAAATGACTGTGTTTTGGATCAGAGTAGTAAATCAGTTGGTTGTTCATCATACATCGTTGATGGCCACAAGAAACCGGGAAGAAGTCCAACCTGTAGGCACCATTGTTTTAGATTTTCTAAGAACACTGACTTCTCAACGTTATCTAGGCCTCTTTTCAGTTCTACGCTTAATTCCTCCACCTGCTGTCTTTTAAGATAGAAAATGGTACAGTTCTAAGACTTTTGACAGACTTTCTGACCACGGATGACAATTTTCCCTTATCAAATTATATACTTCTAGATTTGATTGATTTGACTTTCATTCTAGCCCTTTTAAGGTTTTTGCTGAGTTTGCTTAGCAGTACTTTAGTACACAGAGCAGAAGTTGTTGTCAATATTGTAATATCATCCGTAAATGATCTAATGGGAGGAAGACGTAATCTTGCCCTTAAATTTTGCCCGCCAACAACCAGTTTTGATCCTTGGGGTTTTATTTCCATGGCCATAGTAAATGCCGAAGACAAGATTGTACTTTTGGCCATGATGCCAACCTCGAGACGTTGCTTTTTGGTGGTAAGTGTTGGTGTATCAAAACACTATTCAATGTCCTAGAAGTATGTCTTGACCAGGTTTTAAGTTGCATTCGGTACCTTATAGAAATTTTGTGCAGACCAAAAAAGCCTTTGGGGCACATCACCAAACGTGTTTACCAAGTCCAGGAAAATTACATGAAGGTCCTTTTGCTCATATTTTACCAATGTAATCTGGTGCCAAATAATGCTAGTGTGTTCCGGTAGCCTGAAATGCCGGCTTTGTGTACCGGTGTACCTATTAACTTGTTGTTTGTAAAACCAAATGAAAACGTTTTACTTCCCATGTTGTAGAAAGACCGGAAACTAGTTTCCGTTGGCCACGTCCAGACAGTTTTGGTGTTTCATGTGTTCAATGTTCTGCAACTATTCTCTGGTTTTGGATTTGCATCGAAAAAAATCGCTGAACAACAATGAACCAAGTTTGCCAAGCAATGGTGAAAAGCTTGGGTTCCGTGCAATCCTTAACTTAGAAGCAGCCTTCCCTTGTCTTGGTTGTTCATCCCTTCTTCACTTCGTCCACTAGAGGACAACAACTATTAGATATGGAACATGAAGAGTGCTCCCTATTGTTGACACACCCTGTTGAGCCGCATTTTGTAATAATGGTGCATTTTATAATAAATGTCCAAAATGTAATAACTTTTTCATTTCATTTTGTAATAAACTGCCGCATTTTGTAATACATTTTGCCGCATCACGTAATAAGTTATTACATTTTGGACGTTTATTACAAAATGCACCGTTAGTACAAAACGCGGCTCAACATGGTGACCTTACATCCCACACAAGATTGGTGACAAAGATGATTCCCTGATGATCTAAGCGATAACGTTTGATTTACTGTGCATCAAACATTTGTAAAACATTCTTCCTGTGTAGGAAGATGCGTGCGCGTCTCCGTCCTCGCAGCTCAGCCATCTTGCCTGCTCCTAGCCAAATTAAGAGAGCCCCAAAGGTCTCTTAAATACCTGACAGGTTAAGAGTATTCTTAAGTTAAGAGAAATTTGATAAATCACTTTTATCCTTAAATCTGAGTGTAGGAGTAAAAGTCACCCATTCTTAGACATAAGTTACACTTGAGACAATTTTTTTACTTTGAGCGGCTTGATAGATCTGTCAGCGCTGGATACACAGACTCTGTCTCAGCCTACATCTCGAAGTGCATCGATAATGTCATCCCAAAAGTCAATGTCAGAACAATCCCCAATCAGAAGCCCTCAGTTAATGGTGATGTCCGTGCTAAATTCCATCCTCTGCTCATAGCTCTGGGGACATGGAGGCCTTGAGGAAGTCCAGAAATGACATCTGAGAAGCCAAAGCGCCTTCAGGGACAAGCTGGAGTCTAATTACCACAGTTCCGACCCAAGACGCAAGTGGTGTGGACTGCATTCCATCACAGACATCAAAGTGAGAAAGAGCAGTGATGCCCTGTCTGCCGCCTCTTTTCCGGACGAGCTCAACACCTTCTACTCATGATTTGAGGCGAGCAAAGCCATCCCTACTATTAGGCTAAACGAGAAGCAGGACAACTGCACTCTGTCGCTATCTACGGCTGACCTGAGAAAAGCTTTTAAAAGAGTAAACCCTCAGAAGTCACCAAGGCCAGCTAGCGGAGGTATTCACCTCTATATTCACCCTCTCCCTGAACTAGTCTGCAGTCCCCACCTGCTTCAAACAGACTATCATTGTTCCAGTACCAAAGAAACCTGACATCTTCAGCTGGAATGACTACCGCCCCGTAGCCCTGACCTCCCTCATCATGAAATGCTTCAATCGGCTTGTCAGGACCCAAATCTGCTCCTTTCATCCTGAGACCTTGGACCTCCTACAATTCGCATTCCACCCCAAAAGATAAACTAACAACGCCATCACACCGCCCTCTCCCACTTGGATAAGGGAGATACTTAATTGAGGATAGAGTTTAGTGTAGACTACAGCTTAGCATTCAACACAATTATGCCTGATAAGCTCGTTCCCAAGCTCAGAAACCTGAGGTCTTAACACCTCCCTCTGTAACTGGATCCTGCACTTTCTGATAGGCAAACCCCAGGTGGTGAGAATGGGTAACCTCACCTCTTCTTCACTGAACCTGAGCACCGAAGCCCCTCAGGGCTGCATACTCAGTCCCCTCTTGTATGCCCTGTTCACACACAACTGTGTTGCCACACGCAGTGCCAATGTCATCTTTAAGTTTGCACATTGTCACAATCGTATGCAGATATTCATCAGCACTACTGCACTTTCTGTATTTAAATAATTAATACTCCAATTCTCACTCTCCATATCCTTTATCTGTACATATTATGTATATTTTAGTTTTTGTTTTTTTTCTCTATTTTTGGGGGGATAGTTTTGCTCTGCTTCTACGTAGTTGCTGTTTGTCATGTCATAAGACTTTCTTTGCTCGGAATGACCTTGTGCATTACTGTATGTTTGACAAGTAAAACACTGAACTTTGAGACCTATGAACAAGTTTGTTTATGTAATAGGCCTATATTTAATTAAATAATCGCCAGGGCTGTCAACTTATTCAAAAACATCTGCGTGACCAGGAGACTAGTAAAGTATTGTGCTATTGCTTGGGGTGGTCACAGCATGCATCTGACATTCATTAGTCTTTGTACTAAAAGAAACATGACTATTTCCAGCCACTTCCCCAGTTTCACATTCTTACACCAAACAACATAAATTAATATTAAAAATGTCTCACATACAATGTTCCCATTGAAAAGCCACTTTGCTCTGACTGCAGATTGCCGGTTTGCAGAAGTAAAAAATAGAGCACTGTTTTATTTAATTACTATTGAAATTTCAATACTCCTTTTACTTTTTAGGATTTACTAGTCTAAACAAAATCTGGGGCTGGTGATATGTTTCGATCACGCATGCTGATAAATATCCACAAATCTTAGCAGATCATGCAATACCCCTGGAAAACCTTTGACTGAGAACACATTCATACTACAAAAAGATTATAACCTCAAGCACACAACTAAGAAAATACAGTCACACCTTTAAACAAAAAAGATTCAGATATTCTCCTAATGATAAATTTGCCACTTCAGAGCCTGGACTTCAGCATAACTTTCATGTGTTTGGAGTTATAATTGGATCATGAGATGCAGAAAAAGACACCAATCTCTAAGACTAAACTTTGAAGTGTTCAGTCCAACGAATAGAGTTGAGTGTGTTTAGTGTGCATAATAGCACCACATGTGTGGCTTTTGCTTACCTTTTGGCTTGCTGCACGAGGCAGGTTGCTGTTGCATCATGTTAAGCATATATTTTAGAGCGTCCGGAATGTTACATGGCTACACTAGACTGGAATAAGATGTGTATTTATATGTTATGTTGCTAATCACTGGTATTTTGTAATTGTTTAAAAGCAATTATTCTGATACTATGTCTGTGTAGCATTACACTTGTAAAAAATTCTTGTATACTAGTATATACTCATATGGAAAGAAATCTTCTTTCTATTGTAGGTTGTGGGAGTGTTTATCTGTTTGGATAGCTAGTAGTGAAATTCACTAGTGAGGCCAGTTCAATAGGTGCCTACATGAAGCATGGAAGATATTGTGGCCAAATTTGGGCATTCAAGCAGATGTTTTGGCCTGCAATGTTGTTCAAGAGTGAGAGGGTGGTCAGAGCGAAGGCCAGGTCACTAAAGAGACAGTATGTGCCTTTTGGAGACACTGAAGGCCAGTACTCATACTTGATAGAAGTACACTGAAGTCTATACTCGTTAGAACCTTGTCAACAAATCAGAACTTAGTATGTCGTTAGACTGATCTGACTGTAGTATTTTATGTGTACAGACTCTTGACTCTCGTTATCAATAAAACTTTCCTTTATCACTGCATGGTTTCTCCCTCTCATTAATATTTTTTTTCTGTCTTAGATTGAATTAATCCCTTACAATTGGCAACGAGGATGGGACGGATTTCTTTTTGGCGTGTCTTAACAGGTCTTGCTAGCCACAGGCTGACACCAGGAAAGAGAAAGACGGCTGCAATAATGTAATTTGTACTTCATGTGTTTCCTTATATGTGTCTGCCTGGTGGCCGGTGTCAAAGCACTCATGGGCAGTCTTTCAGGAGCAGGAGATGAGGCAACACTTGTCCTCTCTAGCAAGGAGGCTCCAGCATTTAGGATGGAAACTCACCCATTTCTGACAGATGGTTTTGACATATTGGATAACTGTCATATTTCCTGTGACTAGAACGCCACACTATGTTGATGATGTCAAGATCGTCTAGGATTAGAGGTCGGGGTCTTTGCATTTTTTTTCCCCCAAAGGCGTTTTTGCTGTCCTAGAAGATGTTTTGCCCTGTGAAGTGGTTCAGGGCTGAGGGGACGGTGAGAGTGAAGGCCAGGTCACCAAAGAGACAGCATGTGCCTTTTCGAGACACTGAAGGCTAGATTTGTGTTTTAAGTTGTAAGATTAAGACATTTCTTGGTTTCCTGCGTACGTGTTTTCAGATATGCTGAATATGAACACATGATCCATCTTGTCCAATGGAATGATTGATTATCTTATAGACCTATACATCATTAGAACCATGTCAACTAACCAGAATCAATCAATCATCTGTGTTGTTAGACTGATCTGAGTGTAGTATATTCTCTGTGTACAGACTCAGACACTACAGTATCCAATAAAATTTTACTTGATCATTGCATCTCATTAATTAGTAATGTTCTGTCCAATATTTAAATTATGCATTACAAAGAATATCAGTGTACATATGTTCTTTTTTTTATTTAAAAAAAGTGGCTTAAATTATTTTTAATGGAAAGCTTCGGATGGATACATTGTGTAATTTGTGGCTTTTGTGTAATTTGTTATTATTATGCTATCTGCACTTTATTCTGAATAATACGTAACCCGACATTGACAGAAAATAACATAAAGAGAAGATGGAAGTCTAAGATTTTTGACCTGTACAATATTTTATAACTTATTCATAACGCTTAGGTTATTTCGTTTCTTCAGAACTCAATTTACACAATGGCCACACCATTAACAGAATCCAATAAAGATGCTAAAGTCATTAACTAAAAATGTACTTTATGGATTGCAGCCTTCCTCTGAACCTTACTAGATTCATACAATACTGAATCATCTACTGCACTTTTCCCCTTCCAAAATTAAGGTGCAGACTTATTTTTTGTACATGTTTCTGTAAACTCCAAAGAGATTACCACTCACATGCATTCATGACCATATCCCCATGGATTTCAGGTTTCCAATCGTCCCAGGAGGTCTCAAAGCCCTCGGCAAAGCGGATGCAGAAGTTCTTGAAGTGGCCTTTACTTACGAGAGACTCAGATGAGCAGGCAGTGATCAGAGTGCTCTCGATGGTCAGCACTAGGGCAGAGCCCGTGTCAAAGTCTACACTGTGGTTGGTCTAACAGGAAGAGAAAGGGAAAGGTCAGATCAGTTCAATAAAGGATTTAGATGTAAAGCATTTTGGGAAAGGTTGCAGGGCCTATTACATAGGAAGTACTGTCCCCTGAAGGTTCTGAAGTTTACACTAAGCAAATGTTACTTTCTTTTAAAAAAATCCCCAAAAAGTACAGTTTCCAGTGATACAGGGTTGTTATTTTTTGATGTGGTTGTGTCAAGCCTACTTAAAAACCTGCAATTCAATTCACCTGATCAAAAATGAACCAGTAGCAATAACAAAGTGATTAAGTCAGAGATCTTATTGATGTCCATTTGCTTTTAAAACTTTATCAATGTTTTCAAGCAATCATAAAACGTCATTGTTTACAGTTCTTTTTACAGTCCTTATTTCTACGTATTTGCCTGAAAATACTTAAATAAGTAGATAAATACAGTGAACAGACAGCGGACATACTAATAAAATCCACCGTTTTTACTTGGTAAACATGTGGTAAAATATAGTATATTATTGGGTAAGTACCTCCAGTAAATATGTAGGTAAAGACAAGAGAAACTAGCTGAAACACCGTAAATTAAATACAAAAAAAACTCCCCTAATTACCTGGTAAAAATATAGTTATGACTAGTACATAAGTATGTCAATATATATTAACTAAAGATGAAATACCAAGGAAAGACCTCCGCTATAATCAAGTCAAGTAATAACTCAAAGTAAAATTGCGTTTGTCCCAGGAAATTAGGCAACCAATTATTTAACACCTCCTCTATTACCCATTAATTTAAGTAACAATTACCAACATAAACCTGGGATAACTACAAGGAAGCAACCCAAGTTTATTTTATAAGTCCTTGGGAAATTAACCTCAATACTTACATGGTAACAACCTCGTCAGGAAAGGTTTCCTGTAGTGACATGGTTATGATCCATTTAAAAACAGGGTATCTTCTTTCAGATGTTTATAGAATTGATTCAGTAATTAAGCTGAAACTGCACTGTTAAAGGAAGGCTAGTGGGATTTGCGAAATTATTTGTACAAAGGTTTTTTGGTGCATGTAAAAACTTTCTTCTTATTAGGCCAATTTTTGGCACCCTAACTACAACCGAAAATTAAAATACATTTAGATTCTGTAAAGTTAATGACTGCTACCATATTTACCAGAACAATTTTTCTTGGTCCGTACGGCTAGATTGTAATGATTTATTCTCTCATCCTTGCACATCACAAGCAAGTTTTTTCGTACAATGCAAGTACTTTGTTATGCCATCAAATCAATCATAGCTTTCTTCTACAGTACACTTTCAGTTGACTTACCCTGTACATTTTAATGTCCTAATTAGTACCGTTGCAGAAAATACTTGGTCAAAAATTGTGTGTATAGCATGGTGAAGGAACCAATCTTACAAAAACAAACATATGGTAAAGGCCTGGTTATAATATGAAAACAAACAAGGGTTCCTATTACAGTTTCATCATACTAACCTGTAAGTTGTCATGTTTTTACTCTGTGATGTTGTTGAACATACGTGGTACAAGTTATTGCTAACTACATGGGCAACGGCCACAATCTAATACAGGATTTGGTAGGAACATCGTAATACAATGGAATCTAAGTCTTCCTTTAACAGTATTTTCAGCTTAATTATTGAGTAAATGAAAAAAAAATATATACACCCTGTTTTTAAGTATACGTACAATGGCACTACAGGAAAACATTTAATATGGGGGTTGTTGACAAGTAAGTAATGAGGTGCATTTTCCAAGGACTATTAAACTTGGGCGATGATCAACAAACCATACCAACAACGCCTTGGAAAACTAATTATAACTTAAAAGAGGAGGTGTTTCTAAGGGACGAGGCGTTTTTTAAGAACTTATTACCTAATTTTCAAGCTGTTCATCGCTGTATTTACATACTTATGTTCCAGTGATAACCATATTTTTACCAGGAAACAGTGGACCTTTCTTTTCATTTCAGTGGACCAACCTGCCATAAATAAATTGTTCGTACAATAATTTAAAAAGGAAACAGATTTTATGGCAGTCCAGTTAAAAATAATATACAATAGATAATTGTTCGACAAAACAGGAATTCACAAGAGAGAGATAGTGGAGTTACTTTGCGTGCATATTTTTGCTGGCCTACAGATCTGCTGGCCCCAACTGCAGAGCGGACACCCTCGATAACTGGTATTTGTCCTTTCTATGGAGATAAGGGATACAATAATACACTTCAATACAGTGACTGCTTGAAGAAAGCAAGATAGAATTCCTACTTTGTTCACCTGATACACAGGTTAATACCCGAAAATGTTGGAACAGTTTGTACTTTAAACTAGTAAATTGTTCGATTCAAAATTCAATGCACCGGAATATCATAAAGAGGCTGCAAACATTGCAAAAATAAAATACAATTTTACAAAAAACATTTATATTGACTTACCCGCTATAATTATTTGAGCTGCAATGGTATAAAACTATTTTTCAACGTAATTAATAGCAAACTTGATGAATACCCCTACCGAAGCGAATCCTTTTTACCTCTAAAAAGTATGGGGTCACCCAGGAATGCTTATGTAGGCAATTAAACATAATTAATCAAATCTGTTATCAAATAAAATTTAAAAAAATCTAAAGACAATAGACATAGTTTATATTTAGTATATATTATATTATATATATTATATATATATATTACTATAAATATATATATTTTACATAAATATTTTTTTTTACACAAAACTATATGGTCTTTCAAACTTTGCTTTCAGCAAAATGAAATCCTCAATTTGCCACAATTAATCATGCAGATCTTTGTCATTCTAGCTGTACATTAGTTGATTTAAATCTTCCCTAATGTTCATTCCTTAGCCAATCATTTCCCTTTATAGGAAGTCTCAGGTATTGCTTTTTCTCTGCTATTCGTTCACGTTGAGGCTGGGGTTTTGTGGTTACCATTTCATTAGACTGCCAGTTTAGGACCTATGGGTCTCTCTAACTAGAGAAGTGTTTCTCTTATGTATTTGTTCTTATCCTCAGCTGTGCACTAGTTCACCAATGACTAGCCATTTCCAGTATATGTTGGGAATCTTATTACCTGTTAGAGTTGTTTTTTAGCCTCCCTGTTGATAAAATATCACTGGTCAACGATTATCTGCCTCGGTCCACCGAGATAGATAACCCCTGCCTCTTGAATTGCTTCAATGACTGACGTGACACCAATACAACATAGAATATTTTTTAAGACCAATCAACGTGATTCAATCAAATCATCCATCCATCCATTATCAGAACCGCTTATCCTATGCAGGGTCACGGGGAGCTGGAGCCTATCCCAGCTGACTTCGGGCGAGAGGCAGGGTACACCCTGGACAGATCGCCAGT
>JAVQJS010050485.1:0-22012 GCA_036024795.1 Galaxias rostratus | reverse complement strand
AAAGACATTTGTTCACGTAAGAAAATGACCGAACCAGTTCAAAGGTAGCAATAGGTTCTTGACACGTACATTGTGTTTCCTGAAAGACCCTTAAAGTTTGTAATGATTAACCTATTTTGCTAACAACAGGGTTGTAAACCTAGCTTGTATTAACAGGACACATTTAACTTTCTTGCCATGCGTCCAAGATATCATCCCTATTTAAGCTAGTTCCCCCTTTCCTCCTTCAGCCTTGCATGGATCTCGTTCAGCTGTTGTATGGCTGCTGCTGTGGCCACTCTGAACTCTTACACCAAAACCTTGATCGAGATGAAGCACCGTGCACGGGTGAGACTGGAGGAGGCCAGGGCCGCTAGCCATGCCCCCTCTTACGACGAGGTGATACAGGCCGCCGGCAGTGTGTATTCAGTCAGCCGACTGATCCAACTGGGCCAGCAGGGGGCTCTGATCGACCCCATGTGGCCTCAAGGCAAAGGCTCTGCAGTGGGGTCAACAGAAGCTATAGAAGACCCGCATGAAGTCGTTATAGTAGGGGGTTGTGGGACAGAGGGTTGCGAAGATTGTGAGCGAGAGATGAACGAGATGGACTATGCCTTGGAAAGGGAGGAGAGGGAGGACTCCCTGTGCTGAGAAAGTCAGAGAGTAAAAGATGGAGGTCATGGGGAATGAGAGAAGAATCATTGCTGAACAGTGAGGGGCAATGAGGGGAAGAAACAAGAACATTTGGTTGCTTTGTTCAGAAAGGAGAAGACGTAAAATAGAGGGGGAAAAACAAAAGTGGTTTGTTTTTATTCGGTATGGGCTTTTAATTTTTTGCATAAAGATTAATAAGATTAACTCATTGTAGTAAACCAGAAATATCTTATAAAATGTACAATCATTTTTTAATGTGAGTCTATGGCAGGATTTGAGGTCATGTTTTTGCTTAAATTAATGATGACAAGGGACATTGTATGGACTTCTGAATATATTTTATTAAGAAATATATAGTTTCTAAAGGTCGATGAGAAATAGTTATGAAATAGTATTTAGATTAATTACGTGACACAAAGACACATGTTCATTAAGCATTGAGTTTATTTGGGTCTCAGATAAACAAATACTCATAAAAAGGTCATCAATTGTTTACATTGTCACCAGTTTTCTAGGTTTAGTTATATGTTGTGTTCACTGTAGTGTTGGTTGCGCTACAAACATGAAAAGGAAAAGGGGGCTCATAATGTGTTGAGATGATAAATAAAAAACTTGGAACAGTCACGAGTAACTACTTGAAATTTTTATTTGTTCATTAAATTCAAATGATCATCAGTTCAGTGAAAATAACACTCTCTTTTATTCAACTGTTTCTGTTATACAAAGAAGACAATTATATCTTAACGACCTTTTATCGAGTCACTCCAATAAAAAAAATGTGGTATGGATTTTTTTTTTTAGGGTTACTCTCTGAATAAAAATAACAGAAAAATAAAAACAACTAAAGACGAAAACCCGTTGGACTAATCTTTTATCTAGAGCCATTTAATAAATTATGCTGACATTTCTTGTACATCTTGGAGCTAAAGAGAAACAATAACATGTATTAAAATAGCTAGAAATCGTACTCCTACATATGCCACCAGCAACAGGGTTGGTAAACTAAATCCATTTCTGAGAAAGTGGACAGGGAGTAGGATGAGCTGGATGTCGCTAAAAATAGGTCAAGACAGTAAAAAAAATTCCAAAATTTTGTTTCTAACCTACTTCACTTTTTTAAATGTATTTGTAAAAACATTTTACCTTAGGTGGTCTAACAAGAACAGCTTAGAGTACACCCCCACCAATAAGATACAGATCATATGCTAATGGGTGCTGTTTGATGACTAATTTTTCAAATCAATAGACATCTGTTCATTGTGCATCCATGTTATAACCAGTGGCATTCTAAAAAACAATTTGGCCCAAATAATTGATCATGTAACACTTCTATTGGGCAGTGTCTATGTTAAGAATAAGCTCACACAGAAATCATGTACTAATTGAAAAATAAAGTGCAATTGGGTCAAGGAAAGGGACATAAATAATGTTTTTTTCAATGTGGATTCCTGGATGACTAGATTGTTATAAAGGCTTCTTCACAAGAACAATTTTAATTAACAAATCAAAACAAACTGTCAGGCAACTGGTCAGCTTTTTAAACTTTTATGGAGTTGACCTCAGGCTGTATAAAAAGATAACATACCTCTGTCACACAAAGGGTGATGAGACAGAAGTTCTGTCCAAACATCCATGTATCATTTATACGTTGGAAACTCACCCATACTGTGCATTATTCTTTAAGATTTTACTTTGTATAAGCACTGCCATTTCTGGTCTTAGGCAGCACAGTGATTGTGACCTTGTGATTTTTTCAAAATGTGTATTTTATCAGTTCATGTGTGATGTGCCAATTTAAATTTGAGTAAACAAGCTTTTATCAAAGAATATAAATTACTTTGGAGTGTACTGGATCAATTGAAGTGCTCCCTCGTTCCCCATCACTCCCTGAATGAACTCTCCTTCTGCTACTCGCTCTGGAAAAAAACAAGAGTGAAATCATCAGAAAATAATTCATCTCATTGCTGGTTCTGTCTAAATGAACACTACACAAATTAACACTACATCTTGTTGGCTCTGTCTAAATGAACACTACACCTTGTTGGTTCTGACTAGATGGACACTACACTAAATGAATCATATAAGATGGAAGAATATGTTCAAATGTTTGTTTCTGTGATAATGACTGGCAGAAGGGTAATGAGAATCAAAAGCTATTTGTAGGAGTTCGCTATCACAACATGGGAGTTCTAATCCACCTACAGACCGTTATGAAACGATTGTCCTCATTCAGGAAGCACATCTCATCACTCCACCATTCCCTTCCCTCTTACCATTGTCTTTTTTCTCAAAGTAGCTCCAGAGTTTGTCTGCTCTTTTCTCAGCTGTGTTCTCATCGCTGGGCAAGTCCTCCAGCTTATCATGGGGGATTAGTTTGAATATGGCCTGTCAGAAAAAGAGAGTGGCGGAATTGATGATACATAGTAGTATTACGTTGTGCATAATAGTTTCAGACCCACAAAACAGTCAAGAATTGGCATGAATTATTATCTCAAAAGAAAACGCTCTGGACCTTACAAATGTGTTGGACCCGTTTTATGCCACCCAGACACACTATATTAAAGGTATTTGCCCAAGATCTATTTGCTTTGTCTTGTACAATGGTATATACTACAAAATAACCAAGATTTTCTTTATGCAACTGTGGGAAAATATTCCCAAGACACCCCAATTCAGTCACATAATGTCTTTGTCTTCCAATAGAGAGTAAATTAAGTAACAATTAAAAAAACTAAACTGTTCAGGGCTTTTGACCAATATGGAATCTGCTTTGTTCTATTCCATTAAAATATACTTTGCAGGATATGTCCTGCCTTGCGATGCATTTGAGGCACTGTTCAGCAAAACACATCCCATTCATGACATTACGAAAGATAAAAGAATAATCCCCATAATAATTTGCATTTAATCAACAAAATTTCCATAAAGCGCACTGATCTTGCAGTGACTTTAATCTTAAGAAGTCTCAAACAATAGCTTTCAACATTCTTCTGAATTTGGAAACATCTGTAGAATGTTGAATATCCCTCTCATCCTTTTTCATACTGTTGCCAAGCACGCAGGAAAGCAATCATGGAATCTGAGGAGTAGGGATGGGATGGGATAGGGACATCATCAGAATGGCGGCATCAAAACCACTAACTCACATTTCAACATTTTTTCTACTAACACAAGGCTTAACCAGGATTAAAGACAACAGAACTGGTCAGGCTGTCAAATCAGTGACAGCTTGATTTATATATACAGATCTCTCTTGGCCGAAAGGATTTGTCCCTTTTTTTATCTAAATGAAGAATCGCTAACCTTGTGCAACTCAACTTTTTACACAGCGTCTGTACATGAACTACGACAAAATTCAGTTATATAGATAAATTATGAATTCAGTATAATAAAATATCTATGGTCTAAATGGTCCCCCATTTCAGGTAATTGATTTCTCTCCCACTTAGAAAAAAACTATGATAAAATGTCGTTTTAATCCTTTTTCCTTGTTTCTTTTCTAACAATGGAATACTACATCGACAACGGCAGTACTGCACGAAGATCTGAGCAGGCAATTAGGTTCACATACACGTTGACCTAACATTCAGGACACATCAGTGACTTGTCGTTAAGGTCTTAGGCGCCACATAATCTGTGTTTATGTCACCTCCGAGCGTCGTTCTGTGCTCCATACACACATTAACGTCTATACCATCCCCCACACAACGGGGAGTCTGTACACTTAGCCTAACTTCACATTAAGGTCATCATTAATTGTTTACTGCATCTTAGGTCAAGTTAAGGTCAAAACCACTGAAACAAAAATGAAACAAAGGAAAATAATTTGCGTAATTTGTGTCTGTTGGGTAGTTGGCTGTACCCATAATAATTTACAAGATAAGGTTATTTCTTTTAATGGACTCCACTGCTGTGATGATTGTTGATTTACTTAACGCCCAGCCTTCTTTTTGAAACTTGAGATTAAGCGAGTAGGAGAAGGCTATAAAGATACGACAAAATTGAAGCCTAATACTATATCGCAATCACATTTGAAATGAGTACATCTAAAATTGAGAGAGGCAAATCATCAGTTGTCATTCTGTAGGCCATAAAAGTGAACAAAATGCAGTTATGTCAAGTAGGTGCTAAATATCAAGACAAATAAAACATCAAGCTGTGAAAACACTTTTAACATTATGGAATGACATTGAAACTAAGAAGGGTTTGGATATTGTGCTACTGGCTCCTCTTTTTTATTTGACTTACATTGCAAATCTCCTTGACCTCTGATTTGGTGATGTACCCATTTTTGTCCACATCAAACAGGGCGAAGGCCCACTCAAGCTTCCTGGAGGTTGTCCCTGTGGAGGTCATGTGTAGTGCAATGATGTACTCCTTGAAGTCCAGTGTGCCGTCATCGTTTGTGTCAAATGAGCGGAATACATGCTTGGCGTATGCCTTGGCATCACTTTCTGGGAAGAAACGTCCATATATGGACTCAAACTCATCGGGCGTGATGCGGCCCGTTGGACACTGCTTCTTAAAGTTCTCGTACCACTGAGAGATCTCTTCCTCAGTGAATTTGGTGTTGAGCTTGAGATCTTCAAGGAGCTCTTTAGAGACACTCTGGGAACTGCCCATATTTGATGTGATCTGGAACAGATAGGACCTGTTACAACCTCCGAGTCCCTCAGGGTCACAGGTGGTTTTCTTTGCTTCCCTGTAGCAGCTTCGTTAAATTAATAGTATTAACCCTGTTGCTTTGTTCACAAAATGTCTGTTGCTGATTACGGGATGTCCAGGCCTACTAATACGAACTGTAAAAACAAGAGCGTAGAAATTAGGTAAACCTATTAACTAATAAATTATTCTTAGAACAAGTCTGAGAGGTGCCTCAGATGGGGATACACTAATCACACAATATTCTTCATTTGCTGGATTCTTTAACTGATCAAAAAAGTTGTAATGATCAGCAATTAAATAAAAAATAGTTTAATTAAGCAAACTTTGACAATATCTTTTCAAGACCATTAGAACATTTTATTTGGATGGTTGGATGTGAAATCTTTGGCTCCCTCTTCAGGGCTATTTCAGTTCGACATAGGTCACGGCAGGTGAATTCTAATGTAGCTCTCCCTAGAAAATGTGAAGAAAATGAATACAATCCCATACTAATATACTATTAGAGCGTTATCATTGACCTGCTTTTCAAGCAAAGTCTATGTGGAGTGCAGCACATACGGTTTAATTATATGGCTAAAGGAACACAAAGTCTCCAATCTATCTCCCTTTCATATTGATCTTCATATCAGAGGGAAGACGGACTAAACTGTGTGCCAATCAGTCCATAACTTTAACATTGGATTTAGGAACTTGTTATACAGTAACATTCAAAATGTAAACCTACAGAATAAAAACAGGTAACTAATGTAAACACACCAATGCTACTCTAATTCACTCAAAAATCCCAACCCCTCTCAAAATCATTCTCTACCATCATCACCACCTATTTCGGGATGAACGAATCAGAGTACTGTAGTTTATTACTGTTATCAAATGCAAAGTTTATTACTGTTATCAAATGCAAATAAATTTAAATACCACGCTGGCACTGCTGCGGCCACAATATGCTAATGCATATAGAGTTGTGATGTGTGGTGTCAAATTTCAATGGTTAATTTTTAAACTTGAACTATAAAATCACATCTTTATTTGTAACATATTTTCCACATAAACCAGCCTAAATCAATCTATGAATGAGAAAATGTATCTGCTTGATCATATATGCTCCTATTGAAATCTTGAAATATAGAAGTTCCTGCACCACAGAACAAAACAATCAATCAATTTATATTTCTTGGTGCAATATAAAATTCATAAACATCTTCTAATTAACCATCCCTATAAATGGACAAGCAAAGTAAAGTCAAAGAAACGAAAATAATTAAATGTACCTGTATGCACAACAAGGCAATGTTGTAGGAGTCGAGGTGTTAAGGGCAACGTGTTTTAGTCCTTCTGTCCCCAGAAAGAAGCGAGCTGTCTCTACTTCTTGAGTTAAGTCAATTATCAAGATCACATTGGCTGGACTACAGAATAAGGAACTGAAATGAACTTCTAATCAGTTCACATTTGGTTCTTCTTTCTTTGCACGTAACACTCAAGATTGACTTATGGCCATAATTAAACAAAAAAATATAAAATAGTGAGAAACAAAATAGACAGATAGTTAAAATGGTACAAACGTTTTAAGCATGCTGTAATTCTCCTTTGAAAAGACAATTCAAAAGATGTTTTCAATTTCAAATGTTTTATCCACAATGATAAACAATTTCAAAACATTTATGAACCTAAAAACACATAAAATCAAACCAAAATCATATCATATACATCATATATACCACATCATATATGTGGTCTATTCAAAAACACTTGTTCTCCAGATTTGAACAGTCAAATGCAGGATGAAGAGTGTGTAAAAAATGCTAAAACAATATAGAAGTCCCATATTCATCAAGGCATAATAGTAATTCATTTTCAGCTTTGTCAACAACTAGGGTCAATGCCCAAGGCACCGAGAAAAAGTAATTTCACACTGTAGCCTCTATGTGAAAACAAGTGACCATATGTATGGCTAAGTGTTACAGGTGTAATTAATATTGGGCACTAATGACGATGACTTTAACTATATTCTGCGTTTTGGAACGTAAATACACAGACTTCGAGCTGTTGTCCTGAGCTCACTCTAAGATCATACTAAATGCTAGGAGCAATATGCAGTATATATTTATCTGGGATTATATTTTGTCATTGGTCATTCCAATCTCTAACGGAAACTAATCTATTCATCAAGATGGAAAACACAATGATAAAGAACAATTTTACTTATGACTACAGGGTCTGAGTCAAAGTCTGTACTCAGAGAAATAACAACAGTCAGTTCAGTCTAACGACAGTAAATTCGGATACTGTGTTGACATGATCATTTTAATTTTAAACTAAAATAAATCATCCCATTGGTGAAGTGTTGTTAACTTAACATGTATTAACTCTCAATATCGAAAAGGATACGCAAATGTATTTCCATACTATGGCGGCAACACACTCAGTGTCTCTGAAAGGCACGTGCTTTCTCATTGGTGACCTGCCCTTCCCTTTGACTCTGTCCTTACGGCCAAACAGGCACGACCCCGACTGTGACGCCCTAGTCTGGCCAGCCTACCTACACATAACTCTTCATGCAATGGCTAAGATACAAGCCTAGATTCCAGTGTCTCCAAAAGGCACATACTATCTTTCTGGTGACCTGGCCTTCCCTTTGACCCTTCCCTCGCGTCTGAACAACAGCTCAGGGCAGAAGATCCGCTAGGAGGCCAAATTGGGCCGCCACATTGTACGGTATGTACAGAAAGGTATATAGCATAGAGCAGAGCATAAATAGTTCATAGTTATGATTCCTGTCTTTGTCCTTACAATTAAAGGGTTGAGGGTCTCTGTTTGTTAATCTTAACCGTTCTTGTCCTGCCATCATCAGTCTCTTCTTAATATTTTCCTCAAAATTTTAACTTCATAAATTTTTTTATAGAAAAGGAAAAAAGTAGAAATGACTTATTTTTGAAAAAAGTCATATCCAAAAACATTTCAGATTCAAGTTAATCTCCCAGTTCCCATTTGCCTACATCTACTCAAACTACTTTATGCAACCTATTCTGTTGTCTACATCCGTATCCAACACATCGAAAACATCTAGGAGTTCTGCCAAGAAATTTGCACCGAATGTAAACCTGACAGTGCCCTACAACACCAATAACTAACACGCTGGGGGCGTGGTCAACTGAATCCCCCCAATGTGTTACCCATGATAATGACAATGATTCCATCCGGGGCCCTGCGTCTTGCTTACCAGAAACACATTTCTTATTTACCCCTTTAAGTCCTCTGCCTATTTTAGAAAAGGGATTTTACGCTCAGTCTGAGCGGTCCAGAATTACACGGTTTATTGGATTAGTATTTATACCCTGTTGGCTCCTTGAGTGTTTAATGCAGTACTGTAGGTTTGAAAAACAATTTAACCTTTGCCCCAGACCCAAGTTTAGATAAGAATAGAAGGCTTTAATTATATCAGATGGTCGTGGGGGATTCCTTGGTGGAGGGAGGGAGGCAGACCATGAGACAGGAGGCTAAATAGGGCCTCAGGTAAGGTTCAGGTACACGGCTCACAAACTAGGGAAGATCCGGTGTTGACTGAATGGTGATGAGATCCAGCTAATTAGTTCAATGGACGCTGTCCACATCACATGGATCAAATTGAAGTTAATTACATTTATTGATATTCAATTTTTATGCTTCATTTGATTACCCTAATGTTGCAATTCAATATAATACATTCATACACATTATTACTACATTACAAAAAAAGTGACAAACGCTCTTCATTTTTTTGGAGTAAATATTTAAGTATACTAGACTTGTCTTCAATTTGATGGGTAAGAGCAAAACGTTTAATCTTTGTCTCTGCCAAGTCAAAGTATTTCTGTTATTTGCCAACACATCTTTATTTTAACTGGAGAGAACATGCCAGTAACACCCAAATTATCAATATTTGACTGTTGCACAGACATTTTTCCAAATATGACTAGTTGTCTTAATTAATTTCTCACACAGGGATGTATGCATTTTACCTTACATATGGAGGTAAGAAACCCAACCTCTGAAAAGCATTGATGGTACATCTATTCATTTAGGTATTTTTTTTTACAATGATTGAAAGACTTGGATAAGAAATGTATTGAAATAAAGTTTAAGGCATGAAATCACAGTGATCATATTAAACAGTTTTTTTGGTCTTCATGGAAATGAAAAGGACGAGTTTGTAACAGATTATCCTTAATGACACAATGTGAAATAACAACAACTCTTTACTCTATATAAGGTATAAAAAAATGAGTGGTAATACTGCAAAATCTACAGCAGACAGACTTTCTGAAATGGTTCAAGAGAAAGACAGTAGGTCCGGTGAGGTCTGTGGAGGGAAAACATAAAAAAAGTGATTAAAACCGATACTTCATAATTAAAATATTAGATAAAATCAGAACGTCTTCTACATATTTGTTTTATTACATTAAAATACATAAACCTACAGCTTGCTGAATAATACAAACAATTTCGAATTTAGAAACACTAAACAGGGCATAATAATATAAATAACAGACAATATCCCCATTATAAAAGACCTAAAAACATTAAACTATAAATGACTAGGGTCAAATGATTTAACTGGGGTACCATCATTAAGTGCAGCATGGCTACATTTGGTTTGAAAAACCCCCAATAACAAATCTGATTTGGATTTCAACAGGAGATTGTCTACAGAACATTTTACCTCCTCTGTACTTTAACATGCATTAGCATATGAGGACCTCAAACTACCTTCATGGCCCCCTGTGACCTCTGTAGCTGCGTATCTTGCGGCTGAGGTTGCGTGCCAGCCGGTCGACAGCACTGCCAATGTGGCCCAGTTCCTTGCTAGAGGTGAGGCCCTCGATGTTGCCGCTGTACCAGAGCACCCAACCCCACAGAGACATCAACACCAGCAAAGCCCCTGGTGATGCAGTAGATTATTTGGACAAAGTAGTGGAGTTTGTGATCCCACCCATAGTCACACTTAAAGGCAGTAAGGGAGTGCCTGGTAAATGCCCCTGAGAGTAAGGTTTAAAGAACCATTTAAAGAAACTTTTGCACTTCTCTCACCATGGCAGTTGAGGTTCATACCCTAAAAAAAGTTGACATACCTATAAACTTAGCAAAATATGGATCAAACGTATACATTGATGCTTCTGGTAGCAAGAGTTGTTGCCATTGACTGTTTTGTAAAAGCAAACATACCTGTATACACAAGTAGGTCCCCAAAGTCCTGACCTTTGATCTCAAGAGGGGCAAAGACCCCCACCAGAAGAGCCGTGCCACCAAACAGGTCCATCATTACAGCAAATGCCAAAGCCAGCTTGCAGCGTGACAGGCCAACAAGTCCCGGCGCAGCCATCTGGAATGGGAGTAAAAAAACAAGGGTTGAAAATGAATAAAGCTATGAATAACTAGTGATAGCCTACATATAATGTAATAATATAGTGTATGCACTTTTGGTGACAAAAAATATATACACAACATCAGACAAATAAATGACAAGAATACAGCAGCTATATTTAATGTAGGATAATTAAACATGCCGTTAGATTGTACAAGTACACAAAGTAATATGACATTGGTTTTCTTATGATTCTATGAGCCTACTGCCTGAAACATTTGGAATTCAAAACCTAAAAAGGAACACTTCCGATTTTTTACATTCGATCCAAAGACAGATATCCTAAAAATGGCCCCATAACTGTATTAAGCAGTAATAGGCGCACCGTTGCTGTCGGCGTTTTTGAATGGTGTTGCTTTTGTGACTAGGCAATCCACCTGTATAATGCTACGCTAATCTACACGAACTATCTAAATAAACACTAAAATGTTACTTAGCATGATGTAAATCGAATTAAAATAGCCTGCGTAACTCACGTATATTTAACAAAAGAAAACCGTCCCCTTTTGAGGTGTTGAAACTCGTTACCTGGTACCTCAGGTACTTCCGGGTTTGGCTGATTTTTTTTTATTTGTCTTATTTTGACTTGTCTGCAGTTCCTTCTTAACTGCGCCCCGCCCAGAAAAGGCTAAGTAATCTGTTACAATACATACAATAATCATAGAATTTAAATAAAAAATATGCCACATTTTCGAAACTATAGTCATTGCCACTCCAAGTGTTAGACCGTTTTAGATCAACAATGAAAAAGGATGATGAGAAAATATAGAATACTTAGGCTATTCGAAACTCTACCATGATTTACCTCAAAAGCCTTAAATTGATGAGCTACTGGCACGTGTGCCCATGTTGGAAACTTCATCGATACGCACAGGTGGTGAACATATAATAATCAGTTAATTTGCAGTCCTTTTTTTCCTGAGTGTCTATAGAGGTATGGGGTCGCCATATCTATATTACAACTGTGTAACTTCGTTTGAAAAAAAAAAATCTAATAGCAGATGTATCACGTAAACGCTGTTAACAAATCCTGTAGTTTCACAGCGAGATGAATTCCTCCACAACGCGGAATAATACCAATACAGGTAGGCAATATCGTTGGCGCCTTAATGGCAATTACAACATTATTGTAACACAAATTAAAAAAAGATACGAAATGAAACACGCTCAGTATGTGCAATACGTCTTGCTACTTTGAAGACGGGCCTAATTGATCAATTAATTAGATTACATAACTGTACCCTGAAAAAACAAAAACTGGAACTTGGTCTGACAATGTCTTTCATTTAAAAGGAGGAGAAGGTGGTGGACTATACTTAAATGCTTATGAGGTCTCTTTTCCCTTTGATGAGAACATGGAAAGCCCTGGATATCTCCACCAAAACCAACATATACTAGAAGGTAATGTTTAGCTATACAATTGTCATGCAGTAGGACAATAATTAATAAACCTGCCCAGCCAGAAATTATTTTCTTAAAAAAATCTTCTTAAAATCTGCCATGAGTGATGTCAAGAATGTTTCTTTGACTGACTGAGAATGTTTGTAATGTCCTTTAGTGTACCAACCCAACCTATTGTTAATAGTATAGTACTATTACACTGTTCCCATGTAACAATATGTTTTACTGCCATATTTGTTTTAAATCTTTTCTACTCCATTTCCAATGTGTTGGTTGCATTCAATCTTGTTGAATTTAACTATTGTAAAATACTACAAATTTACTGAATCAAACTGTATTTTGCCCATGCTGCTGTGCAGATACGGCAGTACCAGAGCAGTCATCTCAGTACAGCCCTTTCATGCTAATCTCCAACCTGCGAACCCATTTGTATGTCTCCTTGGAGAAGAACACCTGGCTTCAGAAACGCATTGAGGACCTGGAGGAGGAACGCAACTTCCTGCGATGTCAGCTGGGCCGCTTCATCTCCAACATGAAGAACCAAGAAGGTGTAGAAGGAAGGAATCCGCTAGTTCAGCCTATGTACTTTTATCTAGCCATAATATACTGGTACCCAAATATGTTTAACTGTTATTAGGCTGCTATGTTTACTTTGCGTGCTATGCGTAACTGTGCAGGCACAATAAACTAGTTTACGAAATTGAATTATGGGTGTGTTTATTATATAACCAATTTTAAGGCACTCTTCTTAAGAACTAAACTCTCAGTTCAAGTTTTTAAGAGTTAGATTTCACTGTTTCACTGTTTTATTTGATTCTTACCTTTTCACATAGACTGGACGGCTGAATCTCAACGGGGCTCCATGGGTAAAGCCCAGTCGACTAGATCTCCATCTCCAGCTCCACCCTCCCCTATGACCACTAGATCTGGTATGACCAGGAAGAGACTCCAGAGCCAAGCCACTGGCACACGCAGTGGAAGTGTACCTGGTGAGATCCCAGCAGATTACCCTGATCAAATTATTTGGTTTCAGAAACTTTCATAGAATTATTGACTGCAATGTATCACTTAACTCATCTTCATAATCTGTGTATGGGACAATATCTGTAAAAATTTAAATATATGTAAAAAAAATATTGTTCTGAAATAATCTTGCATTTCATACACTCTAGTAAAACAGGAGATTCGTACAGTTGAAGAGGACAAGTACTTTGAGGAAGACGGCTACATGGAAGAAGAAGAAGTGATGTCTGACGAGGAAGACTCATCAGTGGATATGTCAATCAGAAAGGGGAAAGGAGCAAGGGCCATAATCAGGGAGCCACGAATGAGGAGGGTCATCAGAATCACCCATGGAAGAGAAAGGCAGAGAGGTAGGAAACACTAAAGGATCCAATATTATGGTGCATTGTGGTGGAATACCCAGAATTTAAATGTAACATTAATTTTCTAATTTGTTTTTTATTTAAGTTTTCTCTGTCAATCCTGGATTTAGTCATCTCTATATCTCTTTTTCTCACCTAACTATTCTTTCCCTTTATTTTTATGCAAGAAATTATATAGATACATGCTACTTGTTACAACAAAAATGTGTCCTATAGATGAATGAACTGTTATGAAATTATTGTTGTTTTACCATGTTTCTCTGTATAATAGTGAAAGACCCAGAAGGAGTCTTAATGCGCTACCAAAAGATCTTGTCCACCTACCAGCGTGTGAGGAGCATGTCAAAGGCCTTCCAGATCCATGGAGTGGACCGCAATACCATGGCCTCCACTTCCCCCATTGCTGAGCTTCTGCTGGTTGCCCAGGATAAGGTGGCTGAGGTTGGTGAATTTGAGTCATCTAAGGAGAAGCTGCTAGATTATGCTCGCCGCTGTTACAAGGCCATGGATGACGAGACACAAAAAAAGGTCCAAGACATGAAGAAGGGACATATGTTGCTTCCCATATCTTATAGGTTCAGAAACTGAGTGGATTATTTTGGGGGACGGGGATAAATAGATAACAAGAGAGACTGTGAAATGATGTATCATTCAAACAGCCTAAGTCTTTGATTTGTTTTGTATTAAAAAAACAGTTTAATTTAAGGTGTTGTTTTGTGTTTTCTACTGTCGAATGTCTCTCATGTGGAAGGTGTGTTTGAAATGGAGAGTGTCTTCTAGATTACAGATTTGTTGTGCGGTTTGTGCACAGAGATTGCTGGTATTACGTATACTATTCTATTCATTTGTAGAGACAAAAGCATTAAAAAGCTGTTCAAAATGTTGGCTTTCGATATGGTTCTTCAAGATGCTGAATATGTTCAAACATTATGGTTTTAAAGTTGTGGATAAATACAACCATTTGGCTAAAGTTATTAGAATGATATATTTGGAATAATTGGGGTCTTTTACAGTAAAACATTGACAGGAGCATCCATTCCAAACGTTTTTAGCAATATAACATGTTACGCTATTATATTAAATCTATTTTGGAATCTGTAGTTTTGACCTTGTTTATGTAATGCTGGTTATAACACTTGGTCCAGTTTTGCGTCTAAAAGTGAAATATACTATCTACATATAGCTAGCTTTACAGTGCCTCTTGGGGGTTATGAGCAGTACTGCAGTGTTAATTCATGAAACAATTGGCGCGGTATCCATACCTCTGAGTAGTATTATTGATATTTTACCCACTGATGTCAAAATGCATCTTCAATTTAACTTCAAGGATTCGGCATAATCTATGTTAGGGAAACTAGACCATTGTGTCAGATAAAATAACACTGCTATATGACACTTTTTTGGATAAACATGCCTTAATAAATTGTTTGAGTGAGGCAGATTCTTTGAAGGGGCTTCAATTATCTTGTGCCTGCATTGACTTTCCATCAAGTAGCCTATTCATTGTTAGAGAAGTAAGCTGAATTAAGAAGCAAGTACATTAAAAATACATTTTTGATTGATTTGTATGGACTCGTTTTGGGTTAATTAAATTGCTTGGTCAAGCCTGTATAAATAAAATAATTAAAAATAAAAACGTTTTGGTGTTTTAAAAGTAGGCCTATTTGAAGTTATGCTTTTTTTTAATGAATGAGTGGCCTTTAAAGGTGCTTTGATACACGACTCAGCATTCGGCTCTAAATAATCATTCTGACATGATCTAGGATATTTCCATGAATGTCCTATAATGAATTTGATTAGCACACTTATCAGCCAGCACTGCCTAGTGTTCAAGACGGGCCTAGCTTGTCAAGACACCCATGCATGCAACGAGGAGGGTTCGGAGAATTCCTGTTTACCTTTCACCTTAGAAGGCGAACCAATCACTCTACAATTTGTACGGAAGTAGTAAGAATGTGTTTCTTGATTGACAAAATATTTTGTCCACTGGAAGGGCCAGAATTGCAGAAAGTGCCCAATCGCTAATGAAGTAGGCGGGACTCCTATTCATTAGATCACCAGAGGAGGAGGTGTTCCTGGCAGCCATCTTGGATGTGCGGAGTGATTGTTTAGCGAAAGGAATTAATAAAAATTGGAAAAATAGCGTGATCTCTGAAGCAATCAAGGTTTTTAAGAGAGGGCAGTCAAAAAAAAAAAAAAGAAAAGCTTACTCGGAAAAATCAAGGTAAATTGATTACACAATCTAAATCCGATTATTAATGTTGCCATTCCCTTCCTCTTCCAATTTCTGTCTCACATCAAATAGCATAGCCGGTGGAAAGCTACTGGTCCCAATAGATATGGCTTGTTTTGATGTTTTTTTTTTACCAGAATGATACTTAACTTTTGCAAATGTGCTTTGCAATCTTGCGTTCTAAAACTTATTCCAGGGATTGATAATTGCATGAATAATGCGATGTAACTTTGCTTTAAAGAGATCCAAACCTATAACATTGTTTATAAACATTTTCGCATGAGCAATTTTTGACCACTTATTGTTTAAAAACGTTCGTGGTCCTCCTAAAATTATTGGTTCTTAAAGCTGCTTCACTGCAGAGGGATGCAAATATCTAAACATATCGTTGATGCACACTGCTAAAGGCAAGCAGAAATTGGAAGGAAGGTTGTTTTGTTTAATGAATAGTAACGTGTAACATTGTTGCAAATATGATGCAATGCAAAGATACATTGGTGTTAATAATGCTACATTGTTGTTCCCCCTTGAGATGCGCTGTTACAAAGTATCAACGCCGGCGTTGTGAGTCGTATTTAAATTTTCCAAAGTTAAATAGTGGGAGCTTGATAGTGATGTTTATGACGGTAGGTTCAGGTTCATGCCATCTTGGCTATTGCATCTCTGATCCACCAGATGTTTTTATTGGATGATGAGCGCGACCATTTAAACTGATAAATTGCAAAAACAACAACAACAAAAAAACAACAACAAACATAAACACTATGTTTTTCAACAGCCATTGCTAATAATGTGAGTTTCAGTCCCATTAAAATCTCCCCTTTCTTCGGTCAGTAATAAAATACGTTTGGAAGGATCTTGCGAATATTACATCCCAATTGAAATGATCAGGAGTTGGATGTTTCGGAGAGAACTACTTAGTAGATTGATCTACAGATGTAATAAGATACTAGACCTAATCTGTGCACAGGACTAAGACCTCTGTAAATACACTGAAGAACAGATACATAGTTTTCTTTTCAGCAAAGCTTCTGGGCTTTTATGTACAATATAGAATTTTAATGTACATCAATTTATCTCTTAAAACTAACCAGGGCTCACATTTTTACTAGGCCCAATTTAAGAACACCATCTTGTGATAATGTCACTGTAAACCCTTTTCCCCCCTTGCGGATTGACTTCCTTGAAGTGAGAGAAGGCATGAAGACAGCATCCTAGTTAACAGTCATGGCTGATAAAAGAAAACTTCAAGGTGAGCATTCTAAACAACCATCTGATTTGGATCATTTAACATATTTCTTTTAGCTCATATTTTGAATTCAGAGTGGGTTTTGTTGAGTCTACCATTCAGCTGATATTTTCTCAGAAAGATGGAGACTAGAGCTTTAGTATGCCTTTCTCGATACAATTGTATAATTAATTTGTTCTGTTAGCATATGTGGCTGTCTGATAAGCATAAGCATCTGATAATTTTCTCTCTGAAAATCCCACACAATGTTTCCATGATGCAAAGGTTTGAACACTTAGTTTAATCATACATCTAGCATATCGATTTCTCTTGTAACAGATAGTATGACTTCTTGTTCTAAAAATACCAAAGCAGTAGAAATCGTATATAAGCTGTTCAAGGCCAGATCCATTTAGTGTGTGCCGAGATAACCGGCTTGGTTTAGAAACTCTCTTCCGCTCCCATCTCTCCTTCCATCAACCCAAGTTCCTTGCATTGCATTTTTAACCAGGTTTGGGGTGGCGCATTTATGCAAGGGGGCTGCGCTTGCTTTACAAGCACGTGCAGCTTTTACATCATGCATCTTTGATGAGCTGCCAACTACATTTTGTAGATTACGGTGGGAGCTGCTTATGCTTATAGGTGGGGGGCTAAGGGGTTAGAGGCGGGGGTGGTCAGCATGTTCTGACAGATTCATTATACATTCTGATATGATGTCTGGTGATGGGATGGAGGCTTGTGTTAGCACCTCTAACACCCACTGTTATTTTTTTTCGCCCCTGCCTCAGGTGAAATAGACCGATGTTTGAAAAAAGTAGCGGAAGGCGTAGAACAGTTTGAGGACATTTGGCAAAAGGTAAGGTCCACCAACATGTCTTTATGGTACTTAATGGCTCGGCTGTTATGTACTTACTCATATGAATAAGTAACACATAAGTTTAAGGGGCCACACAACCCTGCACATTTCCTCAGACCTCTGACGTGAGCGGGTCCACCAAATTATTCAACATTTAACATCAGTTATTGCAGTGCTCATTAATACTGCATTAAGGTTATTTGTTAGTATTTTACCAGCTACTCTCTTTGGGAATAACATGGAAAGTACCATGTTGTATCACAATGTTACACAAAACTGAGATACAAAAATAATATTCAAGTATTCAATTGGACTGTATTGTTACATTGCAATGACACTCATTGTCATGAGCCATAAATTATTGTCCTGTTCCCTGTCGTGTCTCATAATGCACATTTATTTTTCATCCCTACAGCTTCATAATGCAGCTAACGCCAACCAAAAGGAGAAGTATGAAGCGGACCTCAAGAAAGAGATTAAGAAACTACAGGTGAGTTTACTCGCATGGCTTGCAAAATATAGGACCTGATTGACAAGATTTTAGGGTGCTCCAGCATGCCAATGACAGTGCAACCCTTCCCTTATTTGATGTTGATCTATTAAACCAGGAAACCAGACCATTTGAGTTTGTGTGTGTGTGCTACTGGATGCAGATAATTTAGAAACATTACCTCTAAGCAATTAAGTTTATAGTTTTCTTGCGTTATTGACAACTATTGCATGTGTTAGAATAGATTTGTCAGTTTTGGTCCATTGCTGGGTTACCATGTGCACCAAACTTTCACCCAAGCCAAGCTTGTATATGTGACCCTTGACAGCACAAGGCGAGTCAAAGCATGCTGCAGATTTAACTTCATGGCTCTCGCTCTTTCTTCCGATCTCTAATGCATTCTAATTTTTCGTCTTTCTCTTCTCATCCACAGCGTCTTCGAGACCAGATTAAGACCTGGGTGGCATCCAACGAGATCAAAGACAAAAGGCAGCTAGTAGAGAATCGCAAACTCATAGAAACGGTGAGTAAAGAGACAGATTAACACATTATATGTATCTTCACAGACACACACACACAAACAAACATGGCTACATGCACAAACACACTCTAGGAATCCGTAGTGGTTTACTGGGAGATACAGCTGCTCCTCACATCCTATCCCCTTCAGCTTTCTCAGCCCCAGATGGAAGGAAAGCTTTGATGAGGCTATTGAGACCCTTTCAATGCTGGCACCTGTCAGCACAATGAGTTCTGCTTCCATGTAGATCTTTTCTACATGTCTGACTTTCATCCTGATTGTTCAGTGATTCAATTCTTATTGCCTTATATGGTTTTCTTGACCCCGAAATACGGTGCAGTCTCATAATGATTGTAAATTGTTCTACTGGTGTCGCCTGGTTAGGCTGCTTGTTTTAAGTACATTTGTTTGAGTTTATCTCTTGGTATTAATAAATTGGGTACACAGTGTTACTTTTGTATAAAACATTAAACTGAAATCAAGGTTGCTATATTAATACCCAATTTTAGGCACTGATCTCCAAGCTTTTACATGGAAAGCGAGACCAACCAATGTTTTACAAAAATAAACCATGTGATAGGTCCATCAAACATGTTCTAAACATTAGCTCTGACCTGCTGTGGATCATATCATTAGAACGAGAACCATGAAAAGAAAGGCTCGTATACTAGTGATTTCTTCAAATTACACCGGTAGTAGAGCAAATAAACATCAAAACTACTGTCCTAATATTGTAGGTCCCCCTCATGCTGCCAGATCAGCTCTGACTCATTGAGGCATGGACGTCACAGGACCTCTGAAGGTGTATTGTGGGGTCTGTTACCAAGACGTTTGCAGCAGGTCCTCCAAGTCTGGTTAGTTGCGAGGTCGGTCCTCTAAGGATAGAACCTGTTGTTCCAGCACATCCTACAGAAGCTCAATCGGATTGAGATCTCGGGAATTTGCAGAAGTCAACACCTCAAACTCTTTGTCATGTTCCTGAAACAATTTATTAACAATTTTGCAGTGAGGCAGGGCAAATTACGAATGTCGAAAGAGGCCATCAACTAATAACGTTGCCATGAAGGGGTGTACTTGGTCTGCAACAGTGCTTAGTTAGGTGTTACGTGTAAAGTAACATTTGCATAAATGCCAGAACCCAAGGTTTCCCAGCAGAACATTGTCCAGAGCATCACACTGCCTCCACTGGCTTGTCTTCTTCCCATGATGCATTCTGGTGCCATCTCTTCCCTAGGTAAACGATGCACACACACACACACACACACCAGGAGATCGGCCTTATCTAAAATAAATTGTGATTCATCAGACCAGGCCACCTCCTTCCATTGCTTCATGGTCTTGTTCTGGTGCTTGCGTATCCATTGTGCCCACTTTCGGCATGGGCAGGGGTTAGCTGGTCTGCGACTGCACAGCCCCATATACAGTGAGCTGCGATTGCCATTGTGTGCTCTGACACCTTTCTACCATAGATAGCATTACATTTTTCATCAATTTGTGCTGCAGTAGCTTTTCTGTGGGATTGGACTAGACAGGCTAGCCTTCGCTCCCATGACCATGTCACTGGTTCACCTGTTGTCCATCATTGGACCACTTTTGGTAGGTACAAACCACTGCAAAGGAAAAACACCCCACAATACCTGCAGTTTTAGAGATAGTCTGACCCAGTCTTCAAGCCATCACAATTTAGACCTTGTCAAAGTTGCTCACATCCGTATACTTGCCAATTTTCCTGCTTTTTAGATATCCACTTCAAAAACTGACTGTTCACTTACTGCTAAATATATCCTACCCCTTGACTCGTGCCGTTTACCCTGAAAGTTACCCAGTGCTCTCATATGACTATGGGCATTACAACATTACAACAACAATATTTCTAAAGATGGCGCTTCCCAAGCAGCATTCTATCACTAACCATGTTTGTGGTTTGGGTGCTGCCTGAATGTCCTCACTATTAATTCACTTGTGCCTGAAGCTAGGTAAAACGGTTCCTCTCTTTACCACATCACCACTCAGTCAATCCCAGGAGAGCAGTTGGACACACCAGTGATGGACTGTATTCAATGCATCCTCTAAAAGACTCATCTACAGTTAGAGCTATATGTCCATGGTGATTGTGTCGGATACGGATTATAATCATTAAGTGGTTGTACTATCTTTTAGGCTCAAGAGAACGTTTTATGTATACATTTTCATCCAGTGGTTGAGAGGAAATACGTTTGTTTTGTGGTACAACAACTTACACAATGCATCAATACATCAGATGAATTAACTCATAAAATAATTCTGTGCTCTTTTCTTTTTTTGTAAACCTGATTTCCTTATGTGTGCTTGACTGTCTATCAGCAAATGGAGCGGTTCAAGATTGTGGAGCGGGAAACAAAGACCAAGGCGTATTCTAAAGAAGGTCTGGGTTTGGCCCAGAAGGTAGACCCTGCCCAGAGGGAGAAGGAGGAGGTTGGAACGTGGCTAACGGTCAGCGTGCCCTTCCCTTAAAACTCCCAAATACATGTTATTCTACTGACTAATAAAATCTAAATTAGATTTGTATTTATTATTTGCTCAAAGAGAAAGTGCCTTGTTAAATGTTGCCTCCAGAGATTCTGAAGTCGTGATGTGAAATCAAAAATGTAGTAGTATGCACCAGTTGATTATTGTTTCTCTCTCCTTTGATGTCACAGAACACGATAGACACGTTAAACATGCAGGTGGACCAGTTTGAGAGTGAGGTGGAGTCCCTATCCGTTCAGACGAGGAAGAAGAAAGGAGACAAGGACGTCAGTAACCTTTCTGTTCTTCTGCTTCTTTCACCCTCTTTCTATTAATCATCTATTCCTGTCCTTCATGATTTCTTCCTTTACGCTTTGGTGCAGAGAGTAACCAGGTCTAGAATGAGGCTTTTTGACTACTCTTCTATCTAGCCAGTGGTCACCCTATGTATATCTCTTTTTTTTTTTTTTTTTTTTTTTTTTTTTTATTTTTTTTTTTTTTTTTTTTTTTTTTTAAAAATTTTTTTTTTTTTTTTTTTAATAATATTTATTTTTTATAAAAATTATTTATAATTTTTTTTTTTTTTTTTTTTTTTTTTTTTTAATATTTTTTTTTTTTATTTTTTTTTTAAAAAAAAATTTTTTTTTTTTTTTTTGTTTTTTTTTTTATTTTTATTCTATTTTTTTTTTTTTTTTTTGGTTTTTTTTTTTTTT
>JAVQJS010050481.1:0-17346 GCA_036024795.1 Galaxias rostratus | reverse complement strand
ACACACACACACACACACACACACACACACACACACACACACACACACACACACACACACACACACACACACACACACACACACACACACACACACACACACACAGGCCATGCAATAATGCCTAACATAAACTGAACGTTTTAGAATATCACGATTGTTAGCTGCTGTGCAGAGCGGACTCACAGTCTCAGCGTCCAGCAGCACTGTGGGGCACTGAGAGCGGGAGGTCATGACCTCTAGGGAACTGAGGAACTGGTTTCCCATTCGCTGTAGCCTTTCCCCCAGGAAACGCACCGACAAACGGGTGATGGAACCAAACTTTCTCTGCATCCTCTGCAGTAAGACAGCAATAATAATCGTGTAAAAATCAAACACAAGTGCACACACAGGCAGGCACATAAAGAGGTCAGTCCCTCCCGTACCTGGAACAGTCTGGAGAACACGTGGAAAGTGTAAACAGCGGAGGAGCCGTCCGAGTCCGACAACATCTGGTTGACATGGCAACGCCAGGCGTCCTCCTCGTCATCGTAGGCAACGGGCTGGAACGCTGCCAGGATGGCCGAGAGGAAGGGTGAAGGAGGGGGAGAGGCCTGGATCTCCGGGAAACAGTCTGCGTCACCGTCATCCTGGCTGTAAACACACGTGCCCGCACATACACACACACAGAGAGAGAGAGCGCACCTATCGTTAAGAATAACCTAAGCCTGCACTGCTGTGGGCCCTGTAAACACAGCCACACTCCCCGTGACTGCATGTAAACAACCTCCCACTTTCTCTCACACGCTTGCCGTTCTATCTCCTTCTGCCACTGCAGATCTTTTTGGTGCAGTGATTTTTTTTTTCTTCAACCGACCTCTGCTGCAGTGCTCCAGCACAAAAACAAACCGGTGGAGCAACTAGCTACATTAGCATTGCATGCAAACAGCCTTCTTTGCAGTCTCTCTCACACACACTTAAACACTGTCTTTCGCCCACACTCACAAACTGTCTCTCTCTCTCTCTCTCACACACACACACACACACACACACACACACACACACACACACACTTACACACAACCAAACACACGCAAATACTCACAGGCCTGTGGGACCAAAGAGCCTGATGAAGCAGACGGAGTAGAAGTATCTCAAGCTTGCGCTGCCGAGCGCTGTGGACGACACCGTCTCCGTCCTCATTCTCACCTTATCTAACGCTTGCCCCTCTCTCTCTCCCTCTCTCTCTCTCTCTCCTCCACTCTCAGTGCCTGCCTGGGTGGCGGGCTGCAGCGCGGTAGCGCTGTGTGCTGTTAGCCAGCTACTTTAGCGCAATGCATTACCGTCCCACACACGACTGCAGAGCTCTGCCGGAGCCCCGCATCCACAAACCGCCCCCTCACACACATACGCTGCATAAAAGATCAAGGGCCCTAACTCCCAATGGCAGACCGCCTGCCGTGTGCTCTTTTTCCCTCTCCCTCCCTCTCTTCCCTTCTTCCCCACTCGGGTCATATATTGTAATCTACACGCTCCTGAACATTAAACTGCTTATCTGGGCTCTACTTTTTTCACAGAGAAAATCCTGGGAGTGGGGCCATTTACACCAGTAATCCACCCAGCTGGCTTCAGCCTTCTAAAAAGGTCCTAAACACATTTATGGGTCTCAATAAAGGTCTGTGAACTGTATGTGTGTTTGGATGCCGTCTGTAGTCGGTGGCCCTTTAAGACCGCTGCCCTATGACTAATGCACTGGTGACAGCAGTTGGCCCACCTTCACGAGGAGGGAGGAAGGGAGGGACAGAGAACAGCCGTTGGCCCACCTTCAGAGAGCTGACCGCGGCAGCCCCTAGCCAAACGGGTGCCATCCCAGGGATGAGCTCACCCCTCACAGGAGCTCGAGCCTTTGACGTCACACTACCAAGACCGGCCACTCGCAAAGAGCAGACGTACTGTACATATGCTGGGCCATCATGAGGAAACCCAAATTAGACGCTTCACGAAAAGGGCAAATATTACGCTGGATTTGAAAATCCAGGGCGATATAGAAGCTGGCCACCGACAATAAACTAAGAAGGCTCTTACAAATAGAAGGCTGGGAAATCCTTCCATAGAAGGAAAACACCCATTTTCCATCAGAGAAACTAAGGATCAAAAGCCTACAAAACACGACCCGCCTGCATTGCAACAGGCCCACCCGTCCGGGTGGCGGGGGCGGAGCCGCCGTCTCACCTGGACATGTCGGAGAAGTCGGCCTCCTCCTCCTCGCAGCGCTCGTCGAGCTCCTTGAGGGCCAGCGTCACGTCCTCCTCGCACACGGAGCCGCAGGGGCTCTCCGGGAGGGGCGGCAGGGGCGTGCCGCGGTCGCCCTCCTCACAGAGAAACCCCGGCGGCGTGTCTATGGCCGGGGGGGGAGGGGGCGCCGGGTCCAGGTCGTCCTGGGGGTCCTGCAGGTCGCAGAGCTCCGGCGGGTCGGAGGGCAGAGGCGGGGCGCTGCTGCCAAACCCCGTGTCCGTGCTCACGCTGCTGCTCATCTCGTCCGCCGCGGTCATGCTCACCGCGTCCTGCAAACGCACAGCCAGCAGGGGGCGATCAGGAGCCACCCGAGGAGGTGGTTGGGTGGAGGTGTTAATTCTAAACATTTGGACAAAGAAATCGTGTTTCTCATAGACAGTAGGACAGGTAGGCTGGATTTCTGGGCCACCATCGGCTCTAGTGGATTTAGCACTTCCGGTCTACAATCCTTAATCCTGTAGCCAAACTAACAACATAATTTCTTAATTGATCGAGCTTGTCTGAAGTCCTTCTAGTGCCGAGATGGATATTCTCTCTACAACTAAGTGGCTCTCAGGAGGAAAGAAATAAGTCAATGAATAGAAGGCCAATATCCATGTATCGCCAGTCAGCGCCGTTACGCGATTGACCCCGAAGCATCATAAAACATAAAACATCGCGGCCAGACGCCAGCCGGTGAAAGCCGACAGCAGATATACGAGATGTATAATACCCTCGAGCTCAGCCTCCCCCCACCCTTATGGACCATGCATGAGTGATTTATGGATCACACTTAGTAACTACTAACTGGGTTAGCAGATTTGCCCAAAAACCCCCCAACAAAAAACAACAAAAAAAACAAACCTAGAGCTATTCAATGTTATGGAGCACCTGCAGCAACGATAACATAACTGAGAGACTCGGGTTCGGGACATTATTCTAAATACAACGGCTTATGTAATGGGACCGTATCCACGCCAGGCACGTCCAGAGACGGGGGTGGGAGTACGTCGGGGGATGACACACGAGAAAACGTTCAAATTGAAAGTACGTTTCGTAATTTTGCCTGTCTTTTCTTTAGAAGTCAAAGGCACTAGGAGTGTGGCGGGCAGCCAGTGCGTCACTGGGACACTGTCTATATTACAGAAAGCTTTTAAGGCGACGGTGGCCACGGGATGAGTAGGAGTATTGATGGTTTTATCGGGCACTCATTAAGCTAAGAGCTGGGGCTGCGATGGGGGAGATGCCCTTGGGCTGACATTGAGACCAGAGCTGGGGTTCACATGGCGAGGAGCTCCATTCACTTCCCACTAACGAAGACCCACGAAGCCTTACAAATGGCGGCTAGTTTAATTAATTAATTAACTAATTCATTCATCCATTCATGCTGTATTTAAGGAACAGGAACGCCGTGATGAAAGAGTGAAGAAACAGAAATCCAGGACCTGAAAACTCCTAGAGTCCCCGGGCTGTGAGGAGGAAGGAAAGAGCCAAAACATAGCAAATAAAAAATACTTACCATGATTGGTTAGTATAAAATCGTTAGTAGAAGAAGGCCCAAATGCCAAAGCTATTAGTCAAGAACCCGACCATAGTACGGGAGCCAACATCAACTGATTTGCTAATGTTTTTCCTCTAATGCATCTTATCCCAGAATATGTGCCATAAAATATATATCTGTAAAATTCCGTTAGTTATGTTATGCTGCTTCTAAAACACTAGCTGTAACTGACTTATACTCACACATGGATCTGCCACGAGGGCGGGGAGCGGTCCTTTCCTCTGGAGGTTTTTAATAGCCCTTTAGTTTGGAACGTTTGGGTTCCAAATGGAAGCGAGCAGCTACAGCTGACCTGAGGTGAGGGTTTCCCTCCCACTAGGATCTCTTCCCCAAATCACAGAAAAGCAAGCCCCTAACGTCTGACCGACCAGCCAAGAACCCAGTGATTAAGCGACCACACCCACAGCGCCCAACACCAAAAGCAGGGCAGGGCAGAACAGAGCAAAAGAACACATAAAAAGCAGAAAGAGAAGTCCGCTCAAATTCTGACCAGACGGCAAGCAGCCACCACCGCCAGAGTGGCCTCAGGGACCAAACCGGCATTCTGCCCCAGCCCTGGGGCTCTGCTTCCGCACGGACACAGGAAAGGAGCCACCTCAACGTCTTTCCCATCGGAGAGAGCAAAAGAAAGACCAGCAGCGGTAGAGAGCACGAAGAAAACAAAGAGGTTCGAAGCGAAAGCTAGAAAGCCCCCGAGCACCACAGTTTATTGTTGCTCCCGATTGGTCGCACCTCAGGTGGCTGGCTGCTGGCGCTGTCCGAGTGGTGCATCTCCAGTGCCGGGCTGTCCAGCCGGGGCAGCGAGGGCAGGACCGTGGCCTCCTCCGTCAAGGCGCTGCGGGACGAGTCGTGGGACTGCTGCAGCGAGTCCACGTGGTTGGACGTGGCGTCGTCTGTGGCCGAGTCGCTGTTCAGCTGGGAGAGGACAGGGACAAGCGTGCAGATTAGTTTGATTCATGGGGACGGTTGCTCATGTTATCCGGGCCATATGACTTGCCCTGAGGCTGCAGCAATGTCAACAGAGTTGAGTTGTTCAATAAAAGGGAGTTATCACTTCTTTTTTGTTTAGTCTTTTTAGTCCACAGTTTCTTGTTATATAGAATAAGATTATAGAATACTTTGTTGAATGCTGGGTAACATTTCATTCTCTTAGACATAAGTCACCATGTTTCGCAGTCTAACTATTAATGTGCAAGGTACGTATCATGCTACATGCTAACAATAGTTAAATTGTTGTAATATATCATTAAACAGAGCAAACTTAACAAGAGTTGGGGTTCAGGCTATAGGGAAGGAAGCTCACTCTCAAAGCGTACTATTAAGAGGCTTAATAGGAAGAGCAAGAGAAAACAAACATACGCTCAAAAACTGAGAATCAGTTCTGGTTAAAACCGCATGTTGTTGACAAAACTTGCTTATTGGCACCTTAGAGCAGAGGGTTATTAGAGAAGCAAATAGTTATTGAAGGGAGGTGAAAGGAAATGAAAAAGATATTGGATCATGCTCACAAAGGAACATGCTGTTATTGTCGATCGTTCCTGACTGGAGAGTCATTTTAAGATATGTGCAAAAGATATGGGTTTTTTCATCATTCTGCTCTGAAATGACGGTGCCTGGAAGGTAGCATAGGAGTGGTGACTCTAATTAAATCAGTGGCCTGGACAGGACTGATCTAGGCGATCTCCACATCTATAGCTCCATTCTGTACTGCACTCACCCACAGACCAATCCAACGGGACATGGGTTCTAACCTCACGGAGACAGAGGGAGGGGAACTGGGATCTAGGTTCAGGGTTGAAAAGGGTATTGCATAGTAATCACCAGCAGAAAAGCAAGCGTCTAGCCCCTTTGCCCATAGTCCCGGGCCCAGCGTGGCAGTAGCTCAGAACACGCACGCACGCATACAAACCACACACACACACACACACACACACACACACACACACACACACACACACACACACGCACACGCGCACACACACGCGCACACACACGCGCACACACACACACACCATGCCAGCGTGTGAGGAGCATGGCAGCGTGAGGGGGCGGGGCGGGGCGGGGCACACTCAACACTGGGGTGGGTGAGACTTACGAGGCCAGAGCGGGTGAGAATCTGGCTAGCGCTCAGTACCTCCTCCTCGGACGACTCGTCCGTGTCCTCCTGGTTGGTGAGGTTGAGGCTCGGCGTGCTGCCGGCAAACTGGCACTCCTGCAGGGACGGCGTGTCCCCTTTGTCCATGCTGTCCAGGGAGCGCCGACGCACGCCCCAGTTGAAGTTGTCCATGCTCTCCCCCTGCAGGAAGCCCAGGGAAACAGCAGTCAGGCACGGCACTTACGCGGGGTTAGAGACTAAGACGAGACCACAGGGGGCAGCGTGGCGCCTCCCACAGCAGTGGGACAACTCTTTTGTCGATGAAGAACACAAACCACTTTTTGTCACACTGACAAACATGCCAAGACATGCTAACAAGTCACTCACACTAACTAATGAGACTTCAGTAAAAGACGATGCATATTCATACATTTTTCACAGAGATTGGTCAGGTACCTGAGATATGAAATACTCATGAGAATGTGGGATGAAGAAAAACAAATCAAAAACACTTTTTTGACTGAACAACAACTAAGGCTTCTAAACGGGGGACAACAAACACATCACAGTCAGCAGGGCACAACTAGAATGGAAGCTCTGAGAAACGGACTGGCCCAAAGACTTACCTGCAACTCCTTGTGGCAAGAAAGGAGGAAAGACAGAGGGGTTAGAAAGACTAAGGACCGTTAAGAGAGAAAACGTACAGACTGTTGACGAAAGACAATCGCACAGGTGTTAGGCGAGACAGACAGGTTACCGGAACATAAGAATATAACAATTAATATTTTTCTGTTTTGAGAACCCAACAGCATTTACGGGGTGGGCTGTGGGAATTCATGAAGCAAAAAAAAAAAAGAAGTTATTCTTTTGAGTTAGAGATTTGAGACTATTAGTGTGATTTGTGTGTAAGGCTGACAAGGGTTTGTAACCTGTGCCCTTCCACAACACGCCGGCGCTTACCTCGGCGTCCTCCAGCTCCACATCCAGGAAGTCAAAGTCCTTGAAGACGCCAAACTGCTGCTCGCTGCCAGTGTCCTCCCCGGTGCCCTCCTCCTCCCTCACCACCTCCTCCACGGTGGGGATCAGGCTGGTCTGCTGGTCCCCCGAGTCCAGATCCTCGTTGGAGGAGAACACCACCTGCACACGCAGCCAGGACGACCAGCACACAAGTTTGACAGGTCAATGATGTGCAGCTGAATACGTTTAAAAACAAAACTAAATGAAGTTAATCAATGTAACAAATAACAGAGAATCTTACGGATGGATTTTTTGGTATGCCCGACTCTGGACCGCATAGTGATAGAACGTTCATCAACTTTTCTCTGGTTCTCCTCTGAAAGGACACAGTACAACCCATTAAACAAAAAGTTGAACAACAAAGAAAAGATAAAGTTTCAATGACAACACATGGCAGCATAGACAATACTGTCGAAACCCTACATAGAAGGCGCGGTGCATTGTGAACGCATACTGCCAGAGAGCAAGACAGACAGACGCAGAGAGGTCCTGCATGGCAGGCCGAGTACCTGGGAGAGCTGAGGCCTCTTCCAGCTGACGGGCACCAGGCCGTTGGAGTTGGAGCCCGAGGAGGTGGAGGAGGTGCTCCGCGTCACAGCGATCACCTGTGGCTTGCCGTTCCGCCCCGCCGCGCTGCGCTGATCTCCGTACTTGTGCCCTATGATCGGCGTCTGCGGGGCCAACGTCACACGTGCACGTTCGTTTAAAATGGCGCGATTTGGAGAGAAAAAAAATACGAAAAGGTTGAAACGACAACGAAACACAGTGAGGCCCGCTGTGAATGGGCGAAGCGAAAACAAAAGGAGAGAGGCGCCGACCTCTGATATGTCGAAGTGGAAGTCGAGCGTCTTCCCGGGCAGCTCCTTGGAGGAGTTGTTGAATATGCGCGTGAAGGCGATTTCGGGCGAGCCCGAGGACTCGTTGCTGTAGGAGCGCTGGCCGTCCTCTGGTACCACCAGGCTGGCCGAGCGAGACACCACCAGCTTCAGAATGTTCTGGGCCTCTTTCCAGTAGGGGCTCTACGGAGGCAAACGCAGAAACGCGCGCTTGTTTTATATCATGGGATCATGTGGGTGTCGGATGAATGTCCAGTAGGAGTGGAGAATAATGGGTGTTCAGAGTCACAAAATTCCATCCACGGATTAGAAAATAATTTGTCATTTTTATACTGTACTGCTGAGGCTTGTGTCGCTCAGAGGCAGCCAACCTATATATAAATAAAACCGTGCGCACACGACACACGCACTCGCACGCACGCACACACGCACGCACACACGCGAATAGCATGAACAAAAGCACACAGTGGTGAATAGACCGGTGAGTGGAGAAAGAGCCTGAGGCAAGGCCATAGAGTGGCTGTCCGATGCAGCTGTGACTGAGGAGCACGGAGCCCAGGGTCGAGGGCCGCTGAGCGGCTCAAGTGCACAAAGACCCAGATCACCACGGCATTCTTCAAGTGAGTGCCTCTCTCTTCACAGACGGGAGCAGCCCGCCATTCACACATCACCCGGCCTTCCCCCACATTCAGCTGTTTCCATTGGAACAAACCGTGTGACACCTTTAAACCCCCAGGCCTCCACCGATTTCTATGGACCAAGACTCACCTGAACATATTTGCCTATGATCTTCATGATCTCCAGGTTAAACTGCTTCACGGGCGCTGCCGATAGGTCGATGTGACTCAGAAGGCTGTAGATGATCTGCAGTAGGGACTGCTGCATGCTGGGAAGACCCTTTTCCAGCAGCTATGGGGTAGGACAGATTGGAAAAGGTCAGACACAGGATCACAGTCCTCCTACCAGTCAGAGGTTGGAAATGATGTGAGGTGTTTCAATGCATATGGTTTTAAAGATGCGGGCATGTTTATCCTATATCTTACAACTGAGATCTATAAATGCATCTATAAATCTATAGATCTATTACATTTCAGCGTTTTTAAGTGTTTTGAAAAGCGCTTTAAAAAATGATGTATTATTATTATTATTATAACAACTTAATGTTGTCATTAATGTTGTATCTTTGTCTTAATGCGAGCTCAGCGGGCCCGTCATTGACGGTTACCTCGGCCAGGTAGGTGACCAGGTTGAAGGTGATCTCGGCGAAGGCATCGTGGAGGTAGCGGCACACCACGTTGATCCAGTTGGTGCTGTCGCGGGAGTAGCTGTGCGTGCTGTACAGGCTCATCATGTGCGCCAGGTTAGACAGCGTGGCGGACTTCTCCTCGGCGCACACCTTGGCGATCTTGTCCGCCGTCTCCTTGCAGAACGGCGTGGGGCTGTCAAAGTGGTGGATGAGGTGGGGCAGGAGGCACAGGATGTTGAGGGGGAAACCTGCCGACATTGGAAAAAGAGACAAAATGTTGAGTGTGATGAACAAAACTGTCGAGATTCAGCAATCTTTTCTTTCATTACGTTGTGCATACTGTATTTAAAGCGCACATGTTCTAAAACATATATAAATCAAAATGTATATGTGGGTCCTGTCGGTGTAGACGTCCTTCTCACCTGCCACCTGCGAGGGGTCGACCAGAGTGTGTCGGGACACGCTGATGAGCTTGCTGAGCAGGTGGATGGTGAGCTCCTGGGTGGAGGCCGAGGTGAAGCCCTTGAGGAAGAGCTGCAGCAGGCCCGGGAAGCTGTACCACTTGAGCTTGGCCTGCACTTTCTCCAGGCGCTCGCGGCTGTCCGCCCTCTCCAGCGGCAGCTGGCCCAGCAGCTTGTTGAGGAGCCGGAGGGCCAGCAGGTACTCGAACTCGTAGTCCGACTCCAGCAGCGAGGCGGCAATCCAGAAGACCGTGGCCATCAGGTTGGAGGGGTCCACGGGCGGGGTGGCCTCCCCTCCCGGACCACCGCCCCCGCCCTCCCGCAGGGACGACAGGCTCCGCGTGCGGGCCAGGTTGCCGTGGCTGCCGCCCAGCCGGTCGGCGATGTCCAGCGTGTTGCTGCGGCGCCGGTCCGCCTTGCGCTCGCCCATGAGGCTGGCGCGGAGGGAGTTGCTGCGGGTGTGCGCGTGGCCGTAGCAGGCGTGCTGGAACAGACCCCCGCTGCTCAGGTTCAGCATGCCTGTGCTCTTCCTGTTGGCGGCAAACTTGGCCCCCAGCAGGTGCTCGTGGGCAGAGGCTCTTCAGAAAGAGAACCAAACACACCGATAAGCGTTAAGGAGGGATAGAAGATCTAAAGGTTAGAGCGAGGGGAGTGCTCGCATGACGAGATGGACGGGCTTACTGTGCTAAGGCGGTGAGGAGGTCGTAGTTCTTCACCGTGTCGGCCAGCGTGTCAATGCCAGACTCCAGCGTCAACAACAGCTCAATGACAAAACCCTGCGGAGGCAAGGAGAGGAGCCGAGGTCAGAAAACGACACGCAGACACTTTACCGTCACTGCCGACGTAACGGGAGAGACGGTGGGCTCTGACCTGAGCCTCCTCCCCGGGGTCTCCCACGGTCTCCACCAGGCGGGACAGGACGTCGGACAGCGTGGCGGCCGTCAGCGGCTGCTTCAGCGCCCGGAAGATCTGGAAGGAGCGGCCGGCGTAGTGGCGCGAGGAGCAGGACAGGGCCGTCTGCAGGGCCACCTCGCTGAGCAGCGTCTCCAACTGGAAGCCTGCGGAGACGGACGGGCAGACGCGCGGTTACACGACCACCGCGACGGGGTGTCTGTACTCTAGGCGTAGCGGGACGCGGGTACGTCGTCTGTTTGGGGACAGGCGCTGCTCACCTGACGGGGGCTGCTTGAAGACGGTGACGACGTGTCTGAGGAAGAAACTCAGCTGGTCGGCACTCTTGATGTTGGGGTTTTTAGGGGACACGTCCTCGTGGTTCCATAGTGGACCGCGCTTCCTACAGGCCAAAGAAACACAGAAACGTGTTGCTGAAAGTAAGCAATGGGTACGCATTGCAAAGCCACCCCACCACACACAAAATCAATTCCGTCATCACAAAGGCAACTGATAAAATAAAAATAAAAAATGATAATAGGAGCACACAAATTCAAACACATGCTGTGAGACAATACCATTTTTTCAGACATGGCTGCAGGCGAGAAACCAAAAACATGAATTGGAGGCGGGAATTAGTTTTCATAGCGAATCACTTAACAGGTCGGTTACACATCACGTTCAGCTATCAGTGAACACACAAGCGTGCCACGATAAAATCGTTGGTCTACTTCCCACGTACTCAAAGGCACGTGCGAGGACTGTGGCCTTATCTCACCTGGAGGTGATAAACTCGATGAGGGCTTTGACCTTCTGGTCCTGCTCGGCGGTGGAGTCCACCTCGCTGAGCAGCGAGGGGGTGAGGTGGGGCAGGGCGGCTCCCCCTGCTCCCAGGCTGATGCTGGAGGACGTGGAGCTGGAGCTGAGACCTGAGTCAGTCATGGGGGACGGCTGGTAGTCCGACGCAAACTCTTGCACCCCTAGGACATGACAATAAAAACAATAGTTTGGAGGGAAGGTGACGAGGTGACTGGATAACCTGATGATTATGTCACCAGATGACAAGCTAATGAATGTATCTTTACTACATGAATGGAGTGGATTGCATACAGACAGAAACAGGTATAAAGATTTACTGCGCCCCAGTGGTATTCGTTGGTATTACAAACATATTAAGTCCATAATGTGTGGCTGCTGGCAGAGCGGAACTGACCTGTGAGGTTGAACTCCTGAGCCGCCGGCCTGACGGTCAGCACCTTGGGGTCATTGTACTCTCTGTTGCGCAGTAGCACCGAGGCCAGGGATTGGACGCTGCTGTTGGTTCCCTGGACGACCAGGAGATGAAGCAGCAGGCGTTTGCAGTGCTCGTAGACCTCCGGGTGCTGATGGTCAAACCCTGCAGGGACAGACAACCGACAACATGAACAGTCAGTATGTAAAACATATAGAACATTTTATAATCTGCATCCCTTCCTTTTAAATAAGCATATCAAAATCTTTTTATCAGGGTTGACAACTTAAATTGGTTAAATCGATCGGCGTACTTGGTAGTAATACGTATGTAGAATTACCTAAGAAGATAGAATGCAGCAGGAGATGCAGGTATGAACTCCATTCCACTTTGACCCCATGGTCCACGATGAGGTCAGTCAGCAGGATGACGGCTATGTTACACCTGTAAAACAAATATAATAAACACAGTGAGTCATAGTGTAGATGAGCACAGAAAGAAGGTCAGGGTGAGATAACAAGATAAGGCAGTCGGAGGTATACAGCGCCATGTTGGATAACACACGCTCATCCAGAGAGGGGTATACCTATGGAGGGTAACCCCAGGGGTGTTGGTCTCCGGCAGGTAGTCCACCAGCGGGGACCAGCAGCCCCCTGTGGGAGGGAAGGGAAGCGGCTCTGGGCGATTGTGGTCCATCACCTTCAGACGCCAGTTAGCATACAGCGGCATGGAATCACCTAGAAGGGGTAGGAGTGGATTATCAACACCCACCTGACATCCTGACCACATGGATTGAAAGCGGGAGAAACCGCAACCAACGACAGGTGATGTTTATCGACACCTGACCCTATCCGGTTGCGAAGTGTGTAATAACGGCCCGTATCCAACGACAGGTGTTCTTACTCTTCTCCTCCTCGTAGGAGCCGCCTGAGCTGCTGCTGTAGCGAGACTCCAGCCGGTGGTGCTGGCGGTTCAGGTTGCTGTTCAGACCGCTGTATATGTCCAGGTGGGTGTAACTGCATGGGACAGAGTGTGGCAGTGGGAGGGTGGGTAAGGACGCTGATAGGAGTCTTCACGGTGCCGGTACGGCAGTCAGCATTGGGTTATTTTTAGGGAGAAGAGGAGCTACGTCTTACCTGTCCTCTAAGTTGGGATCTTTGCTGATCTTGCTGTCTTGGTGCGCGTCAGTTCCGGGCACCATGGTATTGCTACTGGAGGCTGTTCCTGAGACAAAACACACACGAAGGAACATGAACAATCCCATGGAGGCACAACAACACTGACAAGAGCAGTCGGTCTTAGCCTTGTTGGAGGTACTGGTATCCCTTTGTACGGAACGGGCACGCACAGAGTGTGTCTTGACCTCCGCTAAACCCCTCAGACTGACTCACCAAACCCCTGGGGTTCAATCGAACTCACGTTAAGAAGAATATGACTAGAGTCAGAAATGCATTTTTTTATTTAATAATATGGCTTATTTTGATTGGATGTTGGGTTATAGGGGAAGCGCTACTACGCTAACGTGTGACATTCCCAGGAATAACAGCGAGACCCACCTGAGGTGACGGAGGGGATCTTGTAGCTGGAGGTGATGCGGTAGTAGGGAGGGTTGTCCATGTGAGTGACCGCTGAGCACACTGGGTCAGTCAGGTCCAGCTCACACATCAACTCCTCCAACAGCTGCATGGTCTTATCCCTGCCAAGGTACACCACTACCCTCTTCACCTGCACAAAGGACACCCGCGCGCCAAGTTAAAAAATCACTGGATTTCGGGCATGGGACGCCAATGTAACACTTTCACTCTTCAAAACATCTTCACATCGTATTTTCCCCCGTGACTTCTTTAGGGCAAAATGATGAGTTCTGGATACTGTTTGACATTATGGCTTACATAGGGCAGGAGGCTGGGTTCACTGTTCACTCCTGACATGCTGATGAGGAAGTGCAGGATTATTTTGAGGTTCTTTGGCCAACTGTCGGCTAGGGTGGTCCATACATTCTCTATCTCCGACCAGGCAAACTCGTCGCCGTACTGCAAGAGGAACGTGCAGAACATTAACACAAACATATTTCAAAATGCGGTTCTATTAAGCTGACCAGTAAAACATTGTGTCAGACCAAGACGTTGAAGGGGTTCCGCCATTACCTTTGCGGTCATGAACATGAGGTTGTTGAGCACCATGGTGGTGGCGTGCGGGGAGCCCCAGCCCTCGCCGCGGAGCCAGCGCCGGCTGTTCACCATCATCATCTCCCGCTCGCGGGCGTCCTCCCCGTCCTCGCCGCCGCTGGGCTCCTCCTGGCGCCGCGTCGACGGCTTGAAGTCCACCAGCTCCACGTTGTTCATCCAGGGAAGGAGGTAGTGCAGCATCACCTGCCGACCACCAGGGTGCGCCGTCTGAATGCGCTGGCTCACCTCTGTGGGGGAAGATGGAACGCTATCAAACTAGTTGACAAATGTCCCTGCGTCGGGCTAAGGAACGCCCGCAGGTTGTCACGTGTTTGAATCACCGTTAACTGTTTAAGGACAATTACGTAAGCTCTAACAGTTTCCAGGTTGCCTGGCCTTTATCCAAGCCTTTGTGGTAAGTATATCACAAGACTGGTTTGGAGCAACGGTAACATAATGTGTGTGTGTGTGTGTGTGTGTGTGTGTCTGTCTCGCTGCAGACCTGAGAAGATAGGCAAGGTGAGCTCAGGATATGTCCTGGCCAGCTCCTCAGACAGCTGGTAGTAGGAGACAGAGTAGAGGTGTGGCAGTGGGGATGGAGGGGTCAGGATCCCATCTGCCCTCTGGAGCTCCAGCTTGTGAGCGTATCGGAAGAGCTTGGGCTCCAAGATCTGGGGGTTCCCAGCCAAAGAGTAACATTAGTATACAAGCCACAGGCATCACAATAGTGAACTAGGTCTAATAACAAGAGTGTGTGTTTAGTTGGTAGATATATGAAATGAGGGGGGGGGTATAGTGTACCTGTAGCAGCTGCATGGCCACCTCGTAGATTTCTCTGGAGGAATCCGCCGCCTTAAACAGGATCAGATTTAGCAGCACCACAGTGTCAACCTGGTAATCCCTGCAAAGACAAAATAGATAGTTACAAGACATTATAAACAAAAACTCATACTGACAGCAAAAGACATTGGACATTGCTGAGATCGCCGCATTAAATGAGTCTCCATAAACGTTTTGTGTTCCGTTTTCTCCAGCGCTACGTGCACATGCCTGTTGTGAAAAACGTTGGCGATAGCCCTGAAGCAGCCCGCGGCCACGCGACGTGAGCCGGTGTAGCAGCGGTCCACAGCCCAGAACATCAGGTTACTCTGGTCCGGGTTCAGCTCCAGGAGCAGCATCACCGCCTCACAGCCCAGCTGGTGAACCTGCAGTCAGCGGAAACACACACAGCGTCACACTCAACCGACATACATTATACTAACAACATGAAGAGTAATGTCGTTAAGTGGATTCCAGCAGGGGGTTTTCTTGCCCTCTTTGATTCGATTGGCATAGAGGACATTTTGTATGGCGTGTTGTTGTGCGGTAATAATAGGCGGTCGAAGTGGTGTGGAACGGAAGTGCTCCTCTTTACCTTCCGGTCCTGAGAGTCTAAGATGTTGTCCAGCCACTTGTAGAGGTAGCCATCAGAGGAGAGGCCGACGTTGTCAGCTACTGGCCCACAACACAACACAGCAGACATGGCCTGAAGGGGAACACAACCAAACGTCAATCACAAGCATACACACAATGATAGATGTGATTCGTTGGGTCTTTGTGAGCCTGATGGCCTCTTTGGGCTGTGTGCCACCGATGGGTGTGAAATACCTTGAGTGCACAGTACTGGTGGCGGTTGATTTGCATGTTTCTGTCGCTGTAGCGGTCCAGAGGGGTGAACATGATGCTGAAGGGGCCGGCCCAGTGGCTGAACAACATGAACAGGCTGTGCCTCAAAGACTGCTGGGGGAAGATGGTCCTCCGCTGGTGCACTGGAGAAAAAAGAGAGGGAGAGAGATCTCAAAACACACGACCACTCTGGCATTTAGAAACATACAGCTAAAAGGAAAATATGATAAGGGAGTTACAGTTTTGACACTGTAAATGAAGTTGCCACTGGTATTGCAATTTCTTCGTAGAGTGAGGAGCTTTCACTCCTTTGGTGCGAGACAGAATGTAATTAGCCGTTGAGACTTTTGATGCTACTGTTCGGTACCTGGGACATTCTGAATGATATTGGCCACTAAGGCACTGAAGTGACAGCGGATGTCCCGCAGAGTGTCGGAGTCCTTGTCGTTCTCGGCCTCCAGTAGTTGCCGGGTCAGGTCCACGTACTCCAGCAGCGTGCTGTTCAGAGAGTGGCTCTCCCCGTCCAGACCTCCACTCGTGCTGCTCCACAAGCCAGAGGGGCGTCAGTACAACGCGGCATCTTTTATGGAATAATACATTACTGTGTCTGCAATGAAAACAACTTACGTTTGACTGACGACCCCCGCGTCGGCCAGCAGCTCAAATATCCGGACGAGCTGGACCCGTAGGATGTCCCGGCGCCTGCGCCGCTTCATGTTCTGGTGTGACGGAGCGGGAAGGGAAGTGGGTCAGAGCCGGCGTGTATCACAGTGACTGCAGTTCAAATTGGACCGGTGGATAAGATGAACAGGAGGTCGGTGAGCTAATGAATCCACTCACCTCTGGCCTTCTCTCCAGGGCCTCCTTTATGATGGGGTTCAGCTCCTCTATCAACTCTCTGGAAGACACAACGAGGTGGTTACGTGCATGTACACGTACAACCAAATCACTGAAAAATGACTTACCACTTTTACTGTGTACACACACATACACACACACACACACTTCGGGGGTCTCACCTGAAGGCCACTGGGTTGGTCCTGCCAAGGCCCAGGACGAGGGACTCTGTGATGTCCATGCTCTCAGAGCGCATCATGGGGACGACGTGTTTGAACAGGGAGGAGGGGGACGGAGTGCCAATAATCTGGAATACGAGCCAGAACAAGCTTTCCTCAACATAGAATGAATGTGCTCACTCAGCGTTACAGCCGAAATAAATCAAATCAGGAAGCTGACACCCTTTCAGACAGCTGAAATAGGACTCTCACTGCGTTACCCCCCCTTCCAGTTAATATCTCATTCAAACATGTTGCCGTTGAGGTTTGCCCTCTGACCTTTGAGTCGTAGCTGTAGCCGCTGTCCGGGGTAGACGCCAGCGTCTCGGGCGGGGAGCAGCGGACGGAGCCAGAGGTGGAGGATGAGGAGGAGGAGCAGGAAGGGGAGGAGGTTGCGGAACTGCAACAGAGGATCAGGTAGTTCCTCCAGAGACCCACGTAGGAGTCCGTGTTGCTGCTCAGACTGTTGAGCTTCTTGGCATTGATGGGGCTACTGCGGGGGTCATAGGGAAAAGGTCAGGGTTCACGGACATGAATGCGGGAGAGTTCAACACTGTGGATAGTGAGACTACGGTGCTAGACATGCACTGTACAAACTCCATTCATGTAAAGACTGAAAGGGACAAAGTACACATTTTGATGACACACGTCACAGCATTACATCATCCCTAGAGTGGTGATACTCAGCGGTGCGGTTAGATTTGTCAGACAGACAATGACATCATGCACCAGGAAGTCGTGAACTGAGCAACAGACTGAGACCACGCCCGTTTCAGCCGAGTGCAATTCATCTAACTACACACACACACACACACACACACACACACACACACACACACACACACACACACACACACACACACACACACA
>JAVQJS010050472.1:0-23979 GCA_036024795.1 Galaxias rostratus | reverse complement strand
CACTAGCTTATTTATATATAGATATAGATATATATATATATATATATATATATATATATATATATATATATGTGTGTGTGTGTTTGTGTGTGTGTGAGAGAGAGTGTGTGTGTTGACTGCAGTGAAGAGTTAGCACTGCAAGAGGACAGTACCCCTCACATGAAATAAATTAAATCCACGGAGGACATGAGCAGCGTAAATTCTTGCTGAACTTTCTGCTCCCTGTTGTTGAAGCATATTTCCCTCTCCTGTCCCAGAGTCTCAGCGTTTTTCCTTGGGTGATTTACTCTACTTGCAGCAACTATGAATTGAGAGTTCAAGTCTGCATACCAAGTCTGCACAATCCTCAGTCTCACGTTATTGAGAGTACAACCCAAATTGATCGATGGGCCCAAGATGTGCAATAAGTCATATGGCAAATAAATAAATATGGACATACCTTTTGGCAACAGCAAGAAAACGCTTTTGAAATGTGGCCTTCAGCTTGTATGTCTTAGGCTTTGGCAAAGGTCATAACGTAGAGTAAAAAGAAATTGTTGTGGATTATATACTTCTCCTGCAGGGTTGACAGGTCAGTCCAGTAGCTTATCATAAATCATGGGGAAGCATCATTATATTCAATGAGTGGGGCTGGGACATTATGATGACAAGAGGAACTCCAAACTTAAAGACCAGCCCATTCAGCTTGTCGTTGCCTTCAGATCCATTGAGAACCCCTTTACGTATTTTTTACAGAAACATATTTTTTGGTTCCTTCTTAAATCCATGTGACCAACAAACCACTCTCAACTGGAGTGGAGTTGTGATTTGTTATAAATGTGCACCCAAATGCCCTGCGTTCTATATGTGAGACTTCAAAGTCACCAAACATTTCAGGCAGCAAACGACTTGGAAAAAATCTGGCCCATGTATTTACAATTTTACTTTTAATTTTTTTATTTTATGAGTAGTTTATTTTGGGTTGATTCGACTTATTCAGGTCGCTGGTGTCTGAAGTAGCATTGCATTTCTCCCCTAGCACATGTATCCACAGACTTCAGGTCTGGATCCACAGACACACCATCTAAAAGGGTGACCGGAGAGAGGTCCACTGAACATGGAGGAAGGGAGGAGACACTGTTTTTTGATGCAAGGCCACTGGGTTTGGATGTATCCCAAGGATTGCGGTCTCACATAGCTCAAAGGGGCTGCAGGATAGGATAGGGAAGAAAAGAAATACCAAAAGGGGGACAGAATAAAGAGATTTTTGGCATTTTAGACTTTCCCTCTACAAACGGCCCCGGGGGGCCAGGAGTGCCATTTAAATAAACACAACCAAGGGGTTTGGATCAATTTGTGGACAATGAGCTTTGCCGAAGGGGAATGTGTTCCAACAAGCTTCCAATGCGGCGCCGAGCGGCTTGCTGTTGAGACCCAGGAAGAAATCTCATCCTTCAACAAGTTGCTGTGAAGAAAGGATTCGCTTGTGGCCTCACCTTTTTCTGGCTTAGACTTTGAAGTCAGCGGAGAGAGGCTGGCTGCAAATATATAGATCTGCTCGGAACAAAATGGCTGTCTGCCAGGATGGGTGTGGGAGAGGTGGGATGTGGCTGCTTTTGGCTCGGTATTGATGGGCTTTGACTAAAATCTCTGTCTGGCCAAGATGTAATTTTTTGGAATGAAAGGAGCACCTGTTTGGCAGTTGGGTCTGAGTTGTGTTCCTTTATGAAACCTGGGTTGAACCTCTAAGCAGGCTTGACAAGGTTTTGGATTTTGTGTGACATAGGTGAGAAATATTTCTCCATAGAGATTTTACGTATAGATCTTGTCTTGTTAAAAAAATTATGTTTCATACCATATGGAAGACACATTTTTTTATTCAAAGCTTTCTTGCAGCGGCCCAAACTTTCCACAAGAGGGCGACCAGAACACAAAGAAGGCAGAATTAGGATCAATTGCAGTTGGAACCATATGAAAGTACAATGGCAATGTTAAATATTTAATAAAATATGATAAACACAATACACACTCAGCAATAATTGTTTCAGGGTTTGAGTTTTTTGCAAAGGATTTGCTTCTACTACTTAACCAGAATGTAAACAAGTGGTTCAGTCTTTTCCCCAACCCCCATTTGTTGGACATTTGTTCCTCTCAGAATATCATAACAATAATGTAAAATGAATGATACAACAATCATAGATAATGAGATGTATCTCTGAAATATAAACGTATAGCTTCCATAGCGTCGCGTGTTTGATGAGGCACAGCTTGTAAAACGTATCAAACAATACGTCTGCTTTAAAAATAACTTGAGAGTAAAAACTGTAGGGATGCACGCTTCAAAATAAAAGGCAAATTAGTGATCAGTTGTTATGTGTGAGTAAGGCCACTAGGGACTGAACTGGGTCCATTTACAGAGAATCATAAAGAACAACTGCATTTTAGTTCATGAAAATATTGGCCAGTATGAAAGACAGTCTGGACGCAGCTGAATTGAAAGATTAAGCTAACGATTTGTTTGGTTGTTTTGAGTAATGACAACACTGGCCTCGTCTGTCTCCCACACACACATATTCCTTAACCATTAAATCCATTGAAGAAATTGGCACACACTTTTCATTTTTTTGTCTCTCTTTTTTTATGAATGACAAAATAATGCAAATATTTGGAAGTTAGCTAGTCCTATCATTTGAATTGCACACCATTAAGATACATTTTCATCAGTATGCAACCAGTAACAGAGCATTGGTCTATTCAAAGTGTGTGTTTCAGTCATTTTGCAATGTTCACAATTATTGTAAAAAATATGTGTCTGCACACAATGATATTGAATTATTTATCTTTATATGTATAAAAAAAGTTTTTCCATCTTCTTTGTTCATACAGAGGTTATGTTGGTAAATAGCAAGAAATCTGACACACTGTAAAAAAAAAACTGTTCCTTCAAACTTATTAACCTATTATACCCAAGTACAAAATGTCTGCAACCTCAATCATAATATATGAAATATTGCTCGTAAGACAGATCGAAAGGCCATATTTTTACTAATATTCCTTGTTAGTTGATGACTCTGCTGTAAGTATGTACTAGAAATGTCAGCCATTGCTTGACAAAACCTCAGATTAATGACCAGCCCAGGTTGCCAATGCTTGACAGCAGATAAGAAATTATGATCAGCAAAAATCATGAATAAAATCTCTCCAAGTTGCAATTGTGTGATTGTGATTAGAAGCAAGAAGAAAACCAAGAGAGAGATAATAAGATCATAATTTTCCACCGCACAAATAATCTGCATTTGCAATCTTCGATCAGCATGTTCATGAAGAAAATATCGCAGCAATGTCAGGATATGAAAACATACTTGAGCTGTCTGTTTGGTTGCCAATTAAACAAAACAAACTTTAGGATTAATTGTAGTAGAGTTTAAAAAATTAAATATTGCATAGTCAGTTTTAACTAGACCTGAGTACTATTTGAAAGCAAGAATTACAAAATGGAAAAGAATGCAAACACATATTTGGCCAAAGCTTTGGAAAAGCACTTCAATAGGACTTTAGTTCAAAGAAAGGTCAACACCTCACAGAGGAAACATCTCAGGAAAGAAATCAGATTTCTGAATAAAATGAATAGTATTTTTAGATTCTATTGAATAGGGCAAATTACTGAACGACGTAGTTTGGCCCTAATGAATACTGTTAATCATGTATATTATCCTAGGGCGTCCTGAAGCAGTCTCCGTAGCCACTGCCCTGCTGTTCCTACTCCCATAGGAAAGGTCCCATCCAGACTCAGCCACTCAACAAGCTTGCATAAGCCACACTTAAGTCACTCTTAGCCCTGCTCCCTTCGTCTGTTTAAACCATTGAGGCTGAATGAGAACACACTAAGCTAGGGTTTAACACGGGACTAACAAGCTAACTTGATTTTTATCCTCGGAAATGGTAGTGGCCAAAAAAAATGGATATTTGAAGATTTGTGAATGTTTATGTGACCATACTCTTGATTCTGAAACCTACTGACTGGCCAATAATTGTTATGAGCTTGCTAGCCTACTTGGCTTTCAAAAAAGCCTGCATGCTCACCAGAAACCCATCAAATGGAAAGACGGGTATTGAAGATAACACCTGATTTGCTAATGTTGTAGTAGTTTTCATCAAAACACTACCTCATTAGAATCAATTGGCTGCTCCACAGCCACACATTTAAACACTGATTGGCTTAGAGCGGATGTTGGAGCAGGGAGTTTACTTCACCGTGAACTGACTGAGGCTGTGTGTATTAACCACTCAATTTAGTTCACTCTAGGATAAATATCTATTTCAAATAGCTTGTGAATTGTCCTTAAGCTTTTTGTGAAATAAAAACCATAATTATCTGTTGTTGTAAAAATGTATCAAGCCTCAACCATGTTTTTTTGTGTCGAGGACAACTACGCTGTCATCGGTCATGCTTAGCTTGAGGCCCTGTCTGGTGTGTCAGCGCGGGAGACACGACAGCTGCTAATTTATCAGTGACTGTCCGCACTTACTGATGCATAAAAGATACAAGTTGTGCTCTCATAAAATGCTTATGTTTTACATGTAAGAAAACTTAAGTTTGCATAAAATGTACTTTACCCCCACATTTCTGATGGGAAATGTGTGGGTGTCTTTTTTGGGGGGGTTTATTCTCTGTAGCTGTTTAAAGTGTTCTAAAGCTAAAATCACGGGTCTGTCGTTAATATTATTTATTCAACTCAAACTTGACTAGAATCTCCCCAGCAATATCCTCTACTTGGCTCATTAGGATCCTATCAGGAAAAAGTAAAATAAATTGCTTTGCAAAAAATTTGCTTGTTTAGCCTGTCCATGCGAACACACAAACTAATCCACAAAAATGGTCCAACATTACTCCACACACATTGTTATCAGTGGAGGGGTGTAGAACACAGTCAGAGGGTACTCTGCACTGTCTTGTCCTTATCTCTGTAACCTCCAGCGTGGGTGAATGTTTGGCAGGGGGAAAAGAGGAGAGGGTTTCGAGGTGTTGCAGGGTACTGGTTTGGACCCCCCTTCCTCCCCTCAGACTGGACAGTATCAGGTGGGGTCACCGGCAGGGCTGGAGGCCTGGGGGTGGGGGGTGGGGGGGGGGCTGTGAGATCTGGGCCTAATGGGAATGTGGCCTTCTTATCTATTGGCAAGGAGCTGTGGACCTTGTGAAAATAAAGCTCCGCTGGTCAGACAGACGTTGTAGACTGCTGTTTCCCAGTTGGCAGATTTAAAGATGGGCTTTACCTGCTGGCTCAAGATGAACTTCCCTTCAGTTTCTGATCCACTAGATATCCAGATAGATTTAGCATACACTTTGATAGCACTTATCCTGTCTTATTCTCAACAAAATGGCAGCTAATGTAGCCTAAGTATGCTCTAAATGGATTTGTTGACTATGATATTTTGGGAATCTGCCATTGGACTCAATTCCAGAATGATTCAAGGAAAACCTTCCATGTTGAAAGTAAACACCAATTTAAATCTAATGAAAAAAAATGTAACGTGAGTACATTGATAAGGAAATACTACAAAACAATATGCACTGAAAATACCCTGTTGCACTGCATTTTTTATGCATATCCAAAAACATGTTCCAAGATTTGAAAGATTCATTATTCATTTCATGAACTAATAAAATAGCTCTTGTTCATGAGCATAGACAAGAGTCTAATATGATTTTAAATAGATACAATTAAGCTATATTAAAGCTCTGAAGTAGGGATGGTAGCCGTGCAGAGTTTTTAAATATCACATAAAAGTGAATCTGAATCAGATTTTGTCATTGCATGTCAAGGGACGACAAAAAACTTTGTTTCAAAGAATCTCAGAGAATCAGGCCAAATGAACCCGAGCTGAAAAGAAACTCAAAAGTTCCTTATCTCCCTGAAAAATCCAAAAGGCTTTGCCATCAGCTGTGAAGTTCTGGCTCTCCAAGTCTGCTCTCTTTGGCTACTTCTCATCCCATAATCCTTCGCTCCCCCCCTTCCTTCCCTCCTGCTCCGCGGGCTGGACCAATGAGAAGCCCGGCAGGGAGACAGACAGGGGGGGGGGGCTGGATGAAGCCAATTACTGCGGCGAGGCTGGAAGCCTTTCCTGCAAACATTTGAGTCACTAAGTCACAGACTTGTTGCTCAGCAGGACTCTAGCGCGAGTGGATTAGCGCGACGGTAAACATGCACGAGGGTCCGCTCCACCGGGGGCCTCAACCTCACGAGAGGGGGGGAGCGACACCCCTGTGGGAGCCTAATAATAATAATAATAAAGCCACAGAGTCAGAGACGGGGCCCTTGGTAAGGGCCCGGCTCCCTGGGTTTTGAGGTCTCGAGGATCGCTGCGGCGACATACCAGGGCGTGACCCCGACCCCCGTCTCCATGGCGACGAAGAACCGCGCCGTGCGTTGGAGGACGGACCCAGGGTAAAGCCCCCGGGGCTCAGCGAATGAGAGTAATATGGCCGGCCTAACTGGTCACTTCCTTTCCGTCGTCTTCTGAGTAATGAGACACGACGGTGTGTGCGAGGAAGGGCAGCGTTATTACGCATGCACAATGGGCGTCTGGGGCCTCGCAGGAAGGTCGTATCCTCACTCACATCTCGGGGTCGCCGCAACAGGTGTTCAGTGCAGAACAATAAACTAGGGGTTGGCTCTGCGTAGGTGACAATCTCAAACAATACAGCCATGGCTTAGGATGTGAAGTGTTCACATGATAGCTGGATTCAACATGGGGATTTCGTAATGATGGAAGGCTTTATCACACAATTAATACTTTAATAAGGTGTAACTTTCACAACATTTGAACATTCTTCATTCACCGTTATAAGACTGTTCTCTCGCACAGAACATTTCAAAGAAAGAGTTGACAGATATTTGGTACAAGGTTTTGTTTCTATGTTTTGTTGGAATAAGTAACCCTTGGGTGAAAAGACTGTGTTGTGATTTGGTAAATCTAAAATAATTAACAGTATGACATTCCAGTAATTTGTTACTGCATTCCACGTTCTATTGTGTTCTTTGAAGTGAGCTTACAAACTGCAGATGACCAAGGGGCGGAGCATCAGGCAAGCCCGGTGTGAAAAGAAAGGCTTTAAGGTCCCACACTCCTGACCTGCTTACCAACACTCCAGACATGGGGTCACAAAGTTCACCTTCGGAGACAGGAGACCTAAACAAAAAGAGAAATGGGTAACGTTAGACACACATACATTCGTTCATTCATACCCCCCCACCCACCCCCAACACACACACATACACACTTCAAATAAGTATTATGACTTGTATAAGGAAACCTGAGCACCAAAGCATGCTCATAAAATATAGCACACTAAAAATCACTTTGAAGGCAGTCAACTTGCTTCCCTAACATCTGTCTGAAAGAACTCACGTTTTAAGTAGAAAAGCCACTGCAGCAAGCATTAATCTATTGTCCAGTCTGCATACACAGTGTTGACACATACTGTTTAAGGCTTACAATGGCTCAGTATACAGTGGACCAAGTAATACATGCAGTGCCTTACGTGTGGAACGGCAACTCTTTTCCGGAGTGTGCCGGTGCAAAGAAGCCAACGTGTTCTCTGCGTCAGAGCCCTGAGCGATGAGCTGAAGTGGGCCCTGCCTTGGCGGCAGCGAGGGCCTCATCTGTGACTGAGTGGGTGCTATAAAGCCGGCGTAGAAGTGACGGGTCACGGCAAAGGTTAACAAAATCAAGGCAAGGAATTTACGAGCGGTCGTGCTTCGCGAGCGGTGTCGCCAGGGGAGAGGCCTTGTGTTAAAACACTGGAGGGAACGCAGGATTACAGTGTGCGTGTGTGTGTGTGTGTGTGTGTGCGTGTGTGTGTGTGTGCGTGTGTGTGTGTGGGAGAATCCCCTGCCTTCATGAAATACATTGTGACAGTGTGACGATGGTCCCTTAGTGTCTCTACTCACTTTAACACAGTGCCTCGGCAGTTGCTCCGAGTGTAAACTTTGAACAAGGGCAGCTGTGACTGTGTCTCACTTGAAGGATTTGCCATTCACCAGGTTCAGATGTAGGGGTTGGCATCATAACGTATGGACGATAACACCCCGTCCCCTTTATTTCTTTATTTTCTGATGTATGACCTGCTTATAATGCAGATTTTTAATTTGTTAAAAAACTGTATTGCCACCTGAGATAGTACTGCAGTAAAAATATTATGATCTAAATACTAATAAAGGCTGTAAAATGAAATATTTCAAAATAAGATTTATAGAAAAGTAGTCGTAATCAATGTAATCTCCCCATCTCAACAGCATGCACTTAAACAGTACATGCAGTTTTTTTTTGGGCTGTTTACAGTCTTAGAGCCTGTGCTATGAATTTATAAAGCCGTTTTTTCTCAGCTGACATTTTGTGGATTTTAACGGATCCCAAGAGCAGAGTTGGAAATTAAGTCTTTCCTGTCACTTAAATCGAGCTAAAACATTAGCTCCTCCTACAACCCAGGTTGGTGGTTGTATTTGATTGGTTGATATTATAAGGGCAGACATATAAGATATCTTTTCATGAATATTTTTACAAAAAATATTTTGAAGAGTTTGATTACAATTAAATGTGGGAAATAAGAACTTTACAGGACATTTCATCCAACACAAATCACCTGCTTGAATCATAAAGCACTACTTGCATTCAAGTGAACTACTGAGTATGCTTTTGAACTTACAATATATTTGAAAGAACAAAAACAAGGATTATTGAGTCAATATTAGGTTGTTATTTTAACATTAAGCACTTCATCTTAAAATGTTTTAGCTACGGTAGTCTACGTAATCCGGAATTTAACAAGTGTGCACAGGAGACTCTGTAAATGGTCATAAATGACTATGGTTATGATGGGATAGGGCCTCCGCAAGGCCCGGCCTGATTCATGCCTTTTCTTCCTACATAAACATTTACCATGAAAAATGACAGTAAGTCTAAAAGGAACACGTAGCCTGTGTTTGGTTTGATCTGGAGACACAATAAAATGTACATTATCTATGCCCCTTTTAAAACACCATCTGGTTTGCTCATGTCGCCCCCTTAGATTCATTGGTCGAAGAAGTCCAGATGCAGGGATAAATAATCTCGTGTACTCCGTCGACCGGTTGATTTGTATTTCACCAGTTTTCTTTTAGTCAGGCAGAACCTTTGTTAGTTAAGAATGATTCATAATGATGCCTGATCATTGGTCACCTTTTAACATGTTTGTGAAGTGATGGAATTGAATTGTTCTCATGTAAGATTACTGGTTCTTGCCTGTGGTTACACATAATACTTTTTTCATCAAAAATACAACGGTTTTGTGTTTGTTCTGTTAGTTGTTTCTGCGTTCGACCACAGGGTGTCGTCCATTTTCACCAGGTCATATCTGAACTACAAACTAAAACAATTCAATACACATAGTAAAACACAAACAATAAAAACATGCGACACTACAAACATATTACATCTTTCTTTCTTTCTTTCTTTCTTTCTTTCTTTCTTTCTTTCTTTCTTTCTTTCTTTCTTTCTTTCTTTCTTTCTTAAACACACACACACACACATTCACACACACCTACACGCACACACACACACACACACACACACACACACACACTGGTGAAAAGCGTGCATTTGTGTTGTCTCTGGCCTGCGCAGTATGTAAAGGGGGGTGCCTCAGATTTGGGAGACAACGTGGAAATAGGACACTTCATCACCATAGTTTGTGAAGGCCTCGGCTATCTCCCCCACTGATAGTCCCAGTTTGTCTGGAAGATGTTATGCTTTGTGATAGTTTCAGTCTGGCTGAGTTATATATTTTTCTTTTCCGGAGCGCTTTGGAACCCATACTGTGTATCGGGTTCTAACAACATGTGGTTTCAATTGGATTCCCTTCATTTCTCTTGTTCAAGGTCCTGAAGCAATAACGCCGTTATTTCTCACATCATGCACACAATGGAAAATATGATGAAATGCTCATTTCAAATAAAAATTAAGCTACAAACACATATTTTTTTAAATGTGTACAAGTGTGTGACGGACATATTAAGATGTTCAGATTTTGACTGGCGATTGCCGGCGTGGCCCTGCCGGGTCCTTCATGTCTCACCGCACGTGCAGACATTACTCATTTTCACAACATGCGGTGTATAACACAGAGCATTGAGTTTCCTCTCCGTGTTGTTTTTGAAGCCTGATGGAGCTTCTCGCACAGTAGGCCTCTGTCTGGCTGCACTTCTTGCCCGCTGTGGCGCTGACAGTATCTCACACTAAAAGTAACTTTTGAGTTTCCAAAAGGAGTCAGAGGAAGGGGGTGGTTGGCTCCATCCTGAGGAGAGCACCATCAATTACCATCCCCCCACCCTCCGCCACACCATCTCCTCTCTCTTACCTCTGCCTGTCGCCCACCCCACCGCCCGGCAGCGCTGATGAACGCAGCCCCACTTGAGATCCATTCGAAGAGCATATTTGCCAGATGACAGCGCGCTCTGTGTACCATCCATTATGGAGAGGGCAGATACATTGTCATTGGGAACCTCTCGCGCTGGCGTAAATACATGGTCAACAGTAAGTCTGGGTCAAGTGATTTATACACAGGCGTACACGCATGCACTCGCTCTCCCTCGCGGAGACATATACACTTGGGTGTTCACACACACATCCGCCAGAGACACAACCCCACCCCCCCACCTCGACCCCCCCCCCCTTCGGCAACTCTGAAAAACCTGTTACTGTACTTGAGGCCTGTAAAGAGGAGTCTTGTTTAAAGTACATAGGAATCTGGTCAAAGTCACCACGGAGGTCATTCTTGAGGAACCGCAGAGCTCAGAGGAGTACTGTCCCCCCCACCCCCCTCCTTTTGCTTGGTCAATCAAGGAGGGACTGATGAGGTGCGGACAATCGAACACACACATACACACGCGCACACACACCCATACAGGGAGTGAAGTGTTGTGCAGACAGCGGTGGATGAAGTGCTAAACGAGTTGACTGTACTTGACCGTAATCGCTGGATGAACATAGCAGAATGTGGTGTGCCGTCCCCAAAGGCTCACCTGTGATATGATTCTAGAGCCCCACTAAAACTGGGGGCATTAAAATATCCTAGAGAGGACCATCTAACTGAAGCCAATTGCTCTCTCCTCAAGGCCAAAAGCAGGGCGAGTGAATGGGCCCAAGTCAAAATTGAGGAATTGTTAAGAGAATTTTAGTCAATAAAGGGGAGTTCACGGATGCTGTCGTTGGGAAAATAAATCTTGTCCCGTGAAACGGTTGGCTTATTATGGAGGCTTTGGAGCCTGAACATGGAATTAGCTTCTCCCAAACTACACCGTCATCCCATCTCCATCAAGCCAAAGAGACATGTGGCACATTCGGACAGAGACGCTGAATTGGAGCCCTGTCAAAGTGACTTTAAAACGCCAAGATGGGGAGATAAGGGGGGGGGGGGGGGGGGGGGGGGGGGGGGGGGGGGGGGGGCGGGGGGGGGGGGGGGGTGGGGGGGGGGGGGGGGGGGGGGGGGGGCGGGGGGGGGGGGGCCGGGCGCGGGCCCCCTGTTAGTTCAATGTGCTGCGTGATTAATCAAGTCAGCGTTTTGTTTTTGGTAGAGATAATCCTAGCAAGTTCCCATTGTCTAATGACAGAACATTTTCTCTAGTGAGACTATTGAAGTTGCAGTCTGTTGTTTGACACTGATGGGAAAAATAACTTTTCACAGCGGATTATTTCGCCAGAGAACATCGGTAGAACCCTTTTCTTAACAGGCTTGGGAATAACAAAGAGTTACATTTTCTTGCAAATATTGTGAGTTTGTAGACTTTCCCCCAAAAGCCATTAGACCTGAGTTGGATCATTGATCATGGTGTTAAAGACATTTTGACCGTGATGGGATCTACACAGATACTGAGGCTGATAAATGCCTCCTATGGGCCACGTGTGTCTTTTTTGTGGAAAACAATAATTGTGACAAGGGTCCAATGGAAAACCTTCGCCCCCCAAAAAATACCTCGACAAAGTGTCCCCAATGAACTTGCACAAGCAGTTTAAGAGGCTTGAAGCTGAGGCAGCCTTTTCACTGAGGACAAAATCCCTCAAGAAAGCTTCCCTAAATGATGTGCAAGTGTCTTTTTCTGTAATGGGCTGTGCCTTGGGAATGTTTCCATGGAAACATGGCAAGGCGCGAGTACAGCTCAATGCAACTCTCCAGGGAGGCTCTAGGGTGTTTCTGCGTAGTGGAAAATTGTGATAATAGCACCTGGTGTTGGAGAAAACTCGACTAGGGTACGACTACCCCCCTCGCACAAATAGTTGACATTATCATTCCAGATGTCCCTTTTTTAGGTTATTTTCCTCTGTTATGTGTTTACCAGAAAGGTTGTTGTTAAGTGCAAGTTTGCCCATCTTAAGGTCTGGCTTGTGGAGGCAGGTAGGTCAGTTCATCGTGGAACAGATGAAGCAGTTCACTTGTATGACATTGGTTGGTCTTAAGCATAAACAAAAGCTGAGCCCGGCCTCCGGCATGCAGCCTTGTTCCCCCTGAAACCACGTGCGTTCTCAAAGAAACCCCCCCGCCTGCTGACTTCACAGACAGCTTTCTGTCCCATTGTTGCTCTTTTGCTTGTCATAATATCCTCCCCATCTCCCCGTTAGATGTTGAATACCAGCCGGCTTACAAAACAGAACTTTGTATTGGATCAAATGCATGAATTACAATCACAGCAAGTAATAAGGTGGTGATGAAAAAGACACAAAAGGGCAAAACCTTTTGGAGTGGAAAATGTCGCATTCATTTCAAACACATTACCCCCTGCCGGAAGGCCTAATGAAAAATCCCATTAGAATGTCATACCTGCTTACTTGAGAATTCTCCACAAAGTTTATTTGATATGTCTAAGCCAATTACCAAAGTCTCAGTGATAACAAACTGTTCAGCAGACCTGAACCCCAGCTCTGAATGCAACGGCTAAATCGGTGGATATTTGGTCCGACTCTGCTTTGAATAATTAACTGAGTTCTAAGCAGGAATCCGTCCAGGGAAGAACTCCATTTTCCTCTGGACGCAAAGGTTTTTGTCCTTGCAGTGCCTTTGAAAACGTCTGTTCAACTGATAAACTCAAATGAAAGACATGTTCCACAAAGAGGCTGGACAATTTCTTGGTCCTTCAAAAAAATAGTAATTGTGATACGGATAGTTTGTATGATAAGCCTGGTTGAGAGAGAAAATGCGTAAAAAGGTTTGCTACAGTTTTTGACAAATGCAATGGCACGTTATTACCCAAAAACATACTCTCTGTTGTTACAGTAGGTAAATGTTGTAGGCCGATCAGCTACGTCAACATTTAATTACAAAAGTTGTTCATCTTAGCCACTCTAGCTTTCTCTTGCTGATCATAATCTATGAAAAACAGAATTGGTTGTAAGTAGGCAACCAACAAACATTAAGGAGTAAAACTCTTAACTGAAGTTTAACTTAAATTGATGGCTACATGGTTGTTCACAATATCAACAAAAGACAGTTGTTGTATTTCAAAAACAACCCGTAGTCATTTCACTGGCAAGCCGTTTCAACAAAGTGGCTCTCTCAGTGGACATTTTGTGCTTCATGTCGTCCTCAGACACGTAGCGAGAGCCCTGAGACAAACAGTGGATGAGTCACAGAGAAAACAATTCCCTTGGATATAGACCCAGTGTCTTCTCTCTTTGTGTCTTTCTCTGTTTGGGGTCGAATCATATTTCTTTCTCCCCCCCTGTCAGACTCGTGCACACACACATTCCCACACGCTGTTTCACGCGGCTGCATGCACACACACAAGTACACACTTACACACTTACACACACACACACACACACACACACACACACACACACACACACACACACACACACACACACACACACACACCGGTTCTGCAAAAAAAGTCAATAAAAAATGCATTGTCTTCTCACTTTCTGCTGTTGGCGTCAGCCTGTCTAAATTGTCTGAGAAATCAGCGGAGTGTGAAATTGAGTTCAGAACTGTATGTTGCGCGAGAGAGCCCGAGACGAGGGTACTATGTTTGCCTATTTATTCACATCGCATCGCAGGACGCTCGGCGGTTTTGCATTAAGAGGTCAATTAACATGTTTTGATGCTGCTGTGACCACAAGCCGGAGTGAACATGTGAACGATTCCAATATCGGTTGAAGAAAAGGTCCAGTCTTTGACATTTGACCCCGGGATTGGCAGCTATTGATTGGCTTTCTTAGGGTTCAACAAAGCCTCAAGTGAAAATGTCCAGATAAATGTTTCGCCTTTCGTTGGTCATTGGGTGCTGTGAACCGGAAGAACTTCATCAAGGCTGGTCACCGTCATCAGCCTTTGTTGAAGTTGGCACTCAAAGGTGACTTATGCTCTTTCTGATGGATGGGTAGTACTGTAGTTTGTAAAGGTGCTACTTTGAGCCCTGTCACCTCCTCGTTCTATGCCGTCTCCACAACACCCTATAGAGGATGAATTTCAACCCCATTGCAAGTCAATGAGTCTTTACTGGAACAATAACAGCTGTCTATAATGTTCAGCAGGTACAAATGATTTTGCTCGGGAATGGAACTTTTTTGCTGCGTTTCTCGATTTAATCAGTGGTATTATGCAGTGGTTTTTTCCAGGCCTGCTCTTTTCTTTGTGTAGTATGATGAATGTTTTTGTTAGAGGATGATTCAGGCGATGCCCGTAGATTTGCCAGACGAATTGCTGTCGTTTCTGAGAGTAATGGCTCCCATCGCCATTCGGAGAGCATTCTGCACAGAGATCGGTCAGGATTACAAACTCCTCCTCCTCAGAGCCAAGAGCCATAAATGCATATGAGTTGAAATTGTGAAAGAGTGTGTTGCTAAACTTTGTCACTCAACTCAGTGGAAGGTTTTGTGAATGTCACAGACCGCTAACGATTCTGGCTGTCAGTTGGAAAGAGTTCCCTGGAATGAGGTTTTCAGATTAGGGGCGCCAACGGTTTGAGTGCCCTTCAGTGTCACCAGAATTACAGGCGTCGAGGTTAACCTTCTCAGCATCCAGACTTTTATTTGATACTGACAGAAATTGTAATAGCACCATAAGCCCCTTCAAACTGTAAGGATTTTGTCAACTCTGCAAAGTTTACGGGGGTCAACACATTCGCGACAGCGCCGAAAGTTCTTACGTCCGTAAAGACATACAGTATAAATGTACGCTACTGTATACCAAGTTTTGAACAAACCCTTTAAACGTATCAAGTCAGAAGTTGTTTTTTATGACCTGTTTAAAAAAACGTATGCACATAAAAATTGTGGCTTGTGTCAAGGTTAGTTTGTCAAAAAACCTTTGAACATTGTGCATCCACTCCCACTCAATACATCGTGCAAAATATTTTCTATTGTCCATGAATCCAGCCCAACAAGCTGATGAACATGGTCTGTTCTTTCTGACGTATCACCAATACAGCCTGTTTTTCAATATGGCCTCTTGTGTCTGTTGAATTGTTGGGTCTGGTCTTTCCTCTGTTTATTTGATTCTTATTTTATTTTCATTTGTTTACTGATGATTCTTATTGCAGGAAGTGCGTCCTAGACTTCAAATTGTCAAAGCATTAGAAAGCAAGAATAAAGTGAGATCTCCACTCACCACTGACTATTGACTGAGTGCTATTTCATTTTTGGTATGAGTAACATAACATTTTGTAATAAGCTGGTGGACTGCTCATCTTTGGGTATCTTGTGTACACAGAAGGCTGCTGATATATCACAAGGTCTTCTCTTATGACCGGTCTCTCTCTCTCTCTCTCGCTCGCTCTCGAAACCCCTTGTACAGGGATATCTCAATATCATTGCCAGTCTCAAGAGCCTTCCACACATAGGCTCAACAATGTATAAAGTCCTGTGATGCGTGCGGAACCATGCAGAAATTACCATGCATGTTTTTGAGCTCCAGAGTACCTTGGGGACACATTGGGCCATTATCTACTTTTAAGCATCTGCACTCATTAGCTGGGTAAATACATAATTGCTGTCACCCTAATTAATGTATCATTTGCCCCTGTCGATGGCTTTCAAGAGCTGCCCCCCTCCCCCTCTTACTATGACATGCAAACCAGCAAACAAACAGATTGCATTCTATACTTAATAACTCGTTTGCCCTTTTCCGAAATGCAAAGATGATTTAATATGCCTAATGATGTAATTATTCCTTCTTGGGAAATGTTCTGCATTTGGCTAATTCCGCCCTCAGATTAATTTTCATAGAGCCGTCACATAGAATAGAAATTATATTTGCCTTCGGTTTCTAGAAGGCGGCTTCTGAGGTGTAAACTATAGACAGTTCAGAAAGAGCCTTGCTGAGTTACTTTAAGCAGTGGATGCTTTGTGTATGAGGTTGACGGAGCAATCTGTTATTTCTTAATCACATTTGCTATTTTAAGTTCAGGGACCAACTGGAGATGCGTTACTCGATAATGAACACACTCATTTTGGTTGTGATACTCTTAACAAGTACATCATGGATTGTCACTGTGTTCTACAATATATATAGAGTACTTATATTCTGACCAGCTACTGTCTTGATGGAGGTTGACATTTTTCTGTGATGGCAGCCTTGAGGTATTTTTTTTTAGAATGCCATACAATCATACAGTTTGAAACCACATCCTTCCCTGAAACACCAAGCACTTGGTCGGCTTTGATTCTTCCATACAACATTCATATTATTTCAACACCTTCTGCTTCTCCGTTCCCTTGATCAGAATTCTGACTATCCATTAGACACAAGCCCCAACAGACGGTACGTCACCTCTTTTGATACCGTCTCCCCTCCCCGCTTTTTTTCCCTTCCTTTCTCTCTTTCTTCCTTTAGCCAGAATCAATATTTCAAGGCCGACTGACAAGTTCCTCCTTAAACAAAAATAATTTTCCTTGACAACCTGCGGGAGCGTTCAGACGGCAGGAGAAGGGCCGGTTGTCCTCGACGCCCGTTAAAAGCCTTTTAATGAGCGGAGAGCGCGAGGACACCGAGGACCCCCCATGGAGTTATGATACAATACAATGTCGCCTCATTAAATCATGATGAACCCCAGCGCCAGGGCCCGGGCAGGGCTGGGACCAGAGTGCTACTCTGTGGAGCCTCAGTCACCGTAGGGGGGCAATACCGCGGAATGGCGGGCACCAGCTGGCATGAGACGCCACAACTCGACTCCAAATCAGGGTAATGGCTTCCCAGCGTCGAGTCCAGACCCAACTAAAATCGTTGTGGCAAGGGGTGTGAAAATAGGCCACAATTATACCAGTATATTGAGGAGTGGTCAGGATAGGATTTCCGTTTATATCTCTAGGTAGACGCAACGCTTTTTTACTGTGGGTTCCTAGGTGTCATACTGCCTTCTGCACTTGTATATATATATATAGATATGAAAGAGAAAATGTATATAAAATATGAAAATATACAAATATCGAAGTGGGGCAGCGCAGTGGCTCAGTGGTTAGCAATGTTGCCTCACAGCAAGAAGGTCCTAGGTTCAATCCCCACCTGACTCAAGGGTCTTTCTGTATGGAGTTTGCGTGTTCTCCCCGTGTTGGCATGGGTTTCCTCCGAGTACTCTGGTTTCCTCCTACAGTCCAAAACTGTGCAGGTTGGTCAGTGACTCTTAACTGTCCGCAAGTGTGAATGAGTGTGAGTTGTTGTCTGTCCCTATGTGTTAGCCCTGTGATAGCCCGGCGACCTGTCCAGGGTGTACCCCGCCTCTCACTATATGTTAGCTGGGATAAGCTCCAGTCCCCCGCGACCCTGCTAGGGATAAGCAGCATTGCTAATGGATGGATGGATACAATATCAAAGGGCCATAAGCGGTTCACTACTTTTTTAAATTGCCAAGGTAACTGCTTGTAGTCAGCAGGAGTACAGAACCGAATCTTAATGGTGATAGTAATATAATAATAATAATAATAATAATAATAATAATAATAATACATTATGTTTAAAAAGCGCTTTTCAAAACACTCAAAGCGTCAGGTATGCTAATATGTACATAGAAGAGTAATATGTTTCTCATGGTACTTTTAAAAAACGACTAAACCAACTAAAGGAACTTCTTTCAACATGAGTTCATTACACTAATTATTTCAGTGATAGGCAGGACAACCTATGTAAGCAAAGGTGATTTGAGTGTTTTAGTTTGGTAAAATAATACCAAGGAATGGAGGGGGATTTGCTTCAAAATCATAAACGGTTCCAGCTTGCCAAATTAAGAGGCTCTCTGCATTGAGCAAACCCATCTCATAAAACAAGCATGAGCAAATCATGTCATTGCCATGAGGCTATATTGTTTTTCAATTTGAATTAGTGCCTAAATGAAGCATTACGATATGTGCGCAAAACGCTCGCCTCCTTCTCTCTGGCTTTTCTGTGGCTGGTGTTAGTTTAATCACATTGAACCATGGTTAAGCAGAATAATAAAAGGAGCGAGGGAGTCTAATTTGAACTGCTTTCAGTTTTCATTTTTGTTCAACCAGGAGGCGTGTTTGGGAAATGTGGATTTTTTTCTTACCTCGAGATTTTAGTTCATGTGTTGCTGTTTTTGTCACAGTGCAAAATCCCGTGACACACTTGAATGTTGTTTTGGAATGTTAAAACTATTAGCAACCCTATGCTGTTTTGTCTGACTCCGACATTGTTTCTAAAAGGATTTCTAAATAGTAGGTATAGACAACTAGGCAGCAGAGTGTTCTGTGAATGTGCCTATGTTAACACTTTTTATGCAACGTTGTCATTGTTACTAACCTTTCAAGTTATTTATTGTGCTTCCATGAGAAGACCATTGGCCCATTTTACCGTCAGGCATTTTGTTTTTTGTCCGTCAAACTCTCATTCCAAACGTTTCCGTGCTGTTTACCAACAGTGCCTCGCCACTGTGGCTTTCGTGAGATATGCAAAAAAGGGGCTTAAACTTAGCTATTTGATCTCCAAAGCCTTTCTGTCACCCTCTCTGCCCAAAAATAGGCAATTTTTACAACGGTTCTTGCAGCAACATGCGTCAACCGCTTTTGCCAACGGTGACAAGAGATGGTGTTTGTAATTGCCATTACTGTCTTCTAGACTCCCACTAAGTCTCTTTGCTGGTCATTCTACCCCCAAGCCGAAAATCGTGGTCATTATGCCTATTTTGTAGGACAATTGAAAGGAAGGTGGCCTTGCAAACGTGCGATATCCACCCATCCATCCATCAGCTTCATGGCTTATCCTATGCGGGGTCGCGGTGGGGCTAGAACCTATCCCAGCCGACACAGGACGAGAGGTGGGGTACACCCTGGACAGGTTGCCGGTCTACCGCAGGGCATGTGCGATATCACATAGTGCCATCTCCCAAAGTCCCCATTAGATTCAAAATGTATATTGTTGATGTTGTTTCAGACATTTAACAAGACATCTGAGATTGGATAATACCGCACTAAGCCCCTCTGTGAGGTGGTCCAGGTGGCAAAGGTGGTATCTTTCTCGGGATACACAACTTGAACGCTTGACATGCGTCTGAAGCGGAGTCCGACTGAACTGGAGCCATCCGTGGCTGACATGGCCACGGCCTTGTGTGCGAGTGAAGGGGTGCATATTTGCATGCACGCGATGGTGTGTTCGGACTGCCACGTGTGAGCTGTGCCGTTTCTCTAATCCCATTCTCTTTCTTCTGTCTTTTCAATGAATCTTCCGTCCCTCTGACTCCCTCCCCCTTTCCTTAAAGTAGCCAAATGCAGTGGTAGTTCCGAAGCTCGAGTCACTAACAAGGAGCCGTCACAGTGTAGTACCACTCCACTGCGTTTTCCATCATGGGGGGATTTTGCTTGAAAGACAGCCGGTCATTTTGAAGTGTGGGGTGGGGGGGGGGGGATAGGTGGGGGGCATTCCCTACCAATTCTCTCCTCTCTTGCTGCGGCTGACCAAAACTCTCTCCATAGGTCACTGGTTTGATTTATCAACTCCTCTCAGGCAGTGAGCAAACAACAGCCGGTCCCTCTAGCGTGAGCCCCAACACACAGACCTGTCCCACCCTTTTCCCAACACCATCCATTCTGATTTCCCTGTTGCCGTGGTGTGTCAGCCGTGTGGGTGCACCCATAGGTGGCGAGATGGCGAGCTCTCTCCGTGTAATCCCAACTGTGTTTTCACAGAACGAACCTTCCCCACGTAGCTCGTACATGTACGTACTCTGCTCAGCATTGTAAGTATACCATAATAACCTCAGGATTCCTTTGCTTGACTCGTTTTACTGTCAAGGCATTTTTATTAATCTAAGGTGGGCATTCTCATGGAGCGTGAGCAGTGATATTTTTTTGAGTGCTTTCAATGTTCTCGCAGATCCCCAACAGGGGGCAGTCTAAGAATTCCTAATGGCCACCCGTCCTTCCCCAGCTTGGAGTTCCTGCTCAAAGAAGCAGCATCACAGAGAGGCTTGGAGGCAGCATTTACCACACATTTGGTCTCCACTTGCAGAGTAGGGTGTTTCATAATACAAAACGCTTGTATGGGAATCTTTTTTTCACTGGAAATGTATTCAGAACATTATAAACATGGCCAGTTCAGATAGAGGGGCTTGGCCCATTATCAAATTGCATAATTTCATGTAACGTTTGGTGGTATTGCAGAGGAGACTGTCTGTCCATGCTATTGCTTATGCCTCCTCTCATTCGGTTGCTGTGCATAAAACAGTTTTACACAATGTCTAAAAAAAAGCAGTGGGGCAAATATATGTTTTATAGTTTTTTATGCTATTGCATTTTCTGATGTGAAATGTATTTCTTTATTTGGAGTCTTGTTTGCAAATGCCATAGCCAGGGAAGTATGGCTATACTTACTTCATACAACACCTGAGCTAGAGGAGGGCCTTGGATCTTATTATGTGCATGCAAATGTCAAACAAACGCTAAACCAGCTCTTCTATTTCCCCATCAAGGTGTTGCTTAGCGGTACAAACACAACAAAGAATAGTTTATGGTGCTTCACTCTAGGTACACCTTTTCAAGCATGCATTGTTGATACAATCCTAGCCAACAGGCATCCTTGAGTAAGATACAATAAGTCTTAATGACCCAAAATCAATTGATAATGAAGTGTCCTCTCTGCATTCCGCGTTCTGCAATGTGTTCAGCCTCTGTATCCACTGGAAGGTTATCACGATTATTAATCTTAAGTAAATTCCTATTAATATGAACTGGGTTATTGAGGAGCGCTTTTGGGATGTCATAATAGCCGTCCATTTCCAGCACATTAAAGACTTAATTTTAACTAATTGTAGTGAAGTTACTTTCATTACCTGCAAATCAACCGCCACGCAAATGAGTCTGTAACCCATGAAGCAAGAGGCTTTTGATACAGGGCGTTGAACATTATGACTGTGAATAAGACAACAGACAGGAGAATAATCCCATACGAGTTAGGTGAGATACATTTAGAAAATCTAATTATAGTTTAATACAAGAATAAATATGGGGAAGGTAGGTTGGTTTCTGAATCTAAGTCTGTATGAATTCATAGGTGAACTTTGTGTGCATTATCAGTTAATGCATTCTGTGTTATTCCAGTAGTTTGCATAATCATGTAAATGTACGCATTGGAAATAACTTTGTCAGTGGTGATGAAAAGGCTCTGCTTGTCTAACTAAATTTTTTACTAAACAATCTATTCTGTCATGTCCAACTTCCTCTATAGACCTCCAATATCATCCTTAGAAATGCATCGGAAATCATTGCTCGGTCTGTTTGAAAGTTGCTACCGTTAAGCAATTATTTCCCCAACTGTGATTAGGGCTTGTGCTTCCTCCAAGCATTTCCCCCCATCTCTCTTCAAGGCATTTTTTGGCAGTGTGTTTCGTGAAAAACTAAGCCACATCAGAGGGGTGAGTTGGAGGAGGGCGGGGGGGCTGGGCAGATATCCTGGCACTGGACCCTTCCCTTATGACTTCCTGCGGCCACAGGAAGCTCCATTTGAGGGATTAAGGCTGCGTGCTTCCTTATCTGTGGTGCAGAGCTCCCCGGTCGGCCAGCTGGTCCTTACAGATGAGATCTGGACCTCACCGCCTCCAACAGACAGATTGGCACTCTCTATCCCCACTCCAGGCCTCTTACTGTGGGCCTTCTTATAATAGAATCGCAAGAAATAAACTCACGGGCAAAAATGTAGGTACCATCGGTACTGTTGAATTTAGCCTTGAAAATAACAAAAGACACACTTTTGCTGTGGTTTCCATCAACTTTAACAATTTTGTACAAGCCTTGTAAGCAAACGAGATGGCAGAGTGATGGCAAATTAGCTTTTTCAAGTAAACAAATAGGCTCTGGCTGAGATAGTTTCACTTTAATTTGTTTGAGTCACCATCATTATGTCCTACTGTCAGGCTATGGAAATAGACTGCCTAGCTCTTTGCATGTAGATTATAATAAGGCATCGTTAAGCAAAAAATAATTTAAAAGCCATTATTCATTTCTTACAATTTGGCTTTTTTCCCTTTTTTTCCAGCCACATTGTTAAAACAGCTTGGTATACAAAGTACAATTAGTGCGTTTAATTGATTTTTGCAAGCTATTAATGCAAATGAATGCATTAGGAACAACACAGAAAATAAACTAGAAAAATGGGCATCCTGCTGTTCCTGGCCAATGAATAACAAAGACTTATTATCTCCCAACACCTTTTTGGTTGACACTAAAAACGTAATATTTTAAGACCTTGCAAAGAATAGTTTCGGGGGAAAATAAAATGTGTTCCTACTTACCCTAGAAGAACGAGATGAATAATGTCAATGTCATGATGGCGATTTAGTTATTTAGGTAAGTAGGTGTTGACTAGTTTAAACTGTGGTTCATTTTATCATGTAGTACCGGCAACAGGCCTTCTACCTACCGACTCGAAGAACTCATTATTGAAAATGCAGTCTTTGCTGACAGAGGTAAGTAAGAACATAGGTTATTACCCCAAAACCTTGAACTTTCCCATTAATATCTTTACAGTTTTGGCTGTAACTCTAATGCTAATGCAAGACTGTCCTAGAGCCATCAATGAACCTCAACCATTTTGCTGTATTAATGAATGAAAGCTCAACTTTAACCCTACTTTTTACCCAAACAAAACAATTAAAGAATGCATGAGTGTATCATCCACATCCGCATCCTGGCTGGTCAAATTCGGGGGGGGAATTAACGTTGAGCCGTGGAGGCAAGTGCCTTTCGTCCAAGAGAGGAACCAAACCAAGGTCAGTATCACAGCGCCTTTCTATTCAGCAGAAATCTTGACATGCAAGACCGCGTTCTGAAAAGGAGCCACTTGAGAATCGATACATCCAAAGGTTCATGGTCATCCAGTGTGCTTTGCTGTGTCATCACACAGACATAAATACAGACAGACAAGAGTCTCCCTTAGTCGTTTTTTTTTATTATGATGACGGAAACTGGTTTCTGTGACACAGAAACAAACACTAAATACACAATAAGTCTTCTTGTGTTAGCTACATAGAATTAGAACGGAATTGCTATACATAGTTAACATCAACCTGGCAAAACCCCAGACCTTGGTTTTACTGTGGCATGGGAACAAACTGAATCTCTTGAAAGGGTGCATACACTTTTATTTTGTGAATGGCTTCGTAATTAATAAAATAATTAATAAATAAAAGTTAAAGCACATTGCAAATGAGAAGAAAAAAGACTGAGCTGAGAGTAGAGTTTAAATTAAAAGAGGCGAGGCACTTCTCAGGAGTCAAACTTTCATCTCTTGGCTCTGTTTGTGTCAGAGGCCTGCAAGCATATCAATGACTGGAAGAGTGCATTGTCATTGACGCTAAATGCCGGGGCTATGTCACAACGAGATGCGGAGGGAATTATCCCCGGCCCTCTTTGTGGATCCTTGTGTCCTCATACAGTGCTGGCCAGTTCATAAATCACTCACTTAGCTAATGTGGTTCCCCTTTTTTTTGGGGGGGGGGGGTAATTACTATGGATTTGGAGATGGCC
>JAVQJS010050417.1:0-11182 GCA_036024795.1 Galaxias rostratus | reverse complement strand
ACACACACACAGACACACACACAGACACACACACAGACACACACACACAGACACACACACACACACAAACCAGGATATGGGTCTGCTCGCTCGTTGTCTCATGACCTGCGGCCGCTTTTTCTAGGATGTTCATCCTTGTCCGCGTTCGTCTGTGTGCGTATTCACATTAGCATTTTTTTTTCAAACCACAAATCCACCATGTGGAAGATGACACACAAATGATGATATTGTTTGTTTGTGTGTGTGTGTGTGTGTGTGTGTGTGTGTGTGTGTGTGTGTGTGTGTGTGTGTGTGTGTGTGGCACACAAGCATGTGTACGTGAGGGATTTACGGAACGAGATCTGGAGAGATACGATACATTATTGTGCGAAATCAGATTGTTCTTTGTCCAAAAGTGTGTGCCACTGTTTGTGCTCTCTCCTGTTGTGCCCCCTGGTGATTTGAAACTCAGGCTGTCAAAGCAGGGCCCAACCCTTCTCAAATGTTTACAGGACCCGGGCCTCCTCACTGAAGATATTTGCACAACCAAACAAGAAAAATAAAATACAGTCGTTATTGTTGTTGAAGTTGTGCAAGTTTTAGTTTTGTTTAAATTTTGCCTTCATATATTATGTCTTGGGTCAATCAAACTTAAATGTAGCAAAGTCAGCTACATGGCAACCTGTAGAAAGCAAGTTAAAAAGATGTCTGACCAGAGCCGTCAAAGGGTTGTTACCAGTTTCTACCAAAAGAGGGCGTTGTACACAACACCAATGTCGACCAATGTTGCTTGAGCAAGAGAAGCGCCACTAAGTCAGCTTAGTCTAATGATCTCAGTTACTTCATACAAAGTGCCACGCTCATAAATGGAAACTACATGACAAACTACTAAAAAGGATAGATTTTGTATACTTTATCTTGCTACTGGTACAATGACTTTATTTATGCATGACAAAGTTCGGACATCATGTAAAAAAACAAACAAACAAAAAAAAAACATTTCAATGCCTATGCTATATTTGCTTAAAAATCATGAGCATCTTCGTCACAACATTCACCAAACCTGTTCCTTTCCCCCTGTCCCCCTCCTGTTCCCCAGATCTTCATCTCCGTGAACTGTCTGAGTACAGACTTCTCCTCGCAGAAGGGCGTGAAGGGTCTGCCTCTGAACATTCAGATCGACACCTACAGCTACAACAACCGCAGCAACAAGCCCATCCACCGAGCCTTCTGCCAGATCAAGGTGTTCTGTGACAAGGGTGCCGAGAGGAAGATCAGGGACGAGGAGCGCAAGCAGTCCCGCAGGAAGGGCAAGTGCACCGATGCCAACGCCAACCTGGCAGGATGTGAGTCAGTCGCTTGTTTTATATACACACACACACACACACAAACACACACACACAAACACACACACACACACACAGACACACCTACCTAGACCCTTCACACACGCACACACACACACACACACACACACACACACACACACACACACACAGGCAATGTAAATTCGACCGGTGGTCTCACAGTGTGTGTCTTTTAACTGCTTTCAGACGCAGATGTTAAAGTGCCCCTCCAACAGAAGCGGAACGACTTCACAATCTTTAAGATGATGACCGACTTTGAAACACAGCCGGTTCTCTTCATCCCAGACATCCACTTCTCCAACTTCCAGCGTCACGTGAGTCCAGCCTCACCCCTCTCCCAGTAAAATACCGTGTCTACGTCCAAGGCCATTCAGCAAGGACAATAAGTCGTCTGAGTGATAGCATCTTTTTTCTCTCACATAGAGTAGACTATCAATTTAATACAGTTACAAAAACTGATGACGCTAAGGAAATACTCAATGCCTGTGAGGAAAGCCTGCCTTACAGTTTGCCCCTTACTTTGCTATAACAAGAGTATCGGACATGCAGGGAATAACAGGTTTACAGTTTCTCAGTGTGACGCAACCTGTCTGACCTCCAGCATCACATCAACACAAAGAGAGGGAGATCCTGAGTGTTGTTTTGGCTAGGCTAACACGTGTGTTGTAACTGGTAATCGCTCGTGCTTGAACAACAGCCTCCCGCCTGGGTCAATGACCATGTCAAGGTAACCTTACCGAGCCCAGCCGCCTGCCAGTTTGCGGGAACACGATGATCTCGTGGAGTCCTGACCTTTGCAACCGGGGTGGGTCTCGTGTGTACTGATACAGAGGAGATACAACCTGCAGTCTGATCTACAGCCTCCGAAAGGGATGGTGTCCGCGTGTGTGTGAGTTAGAGAGCGAGAGAGAGAGAGAGAGAGAGAGAGAGGCCCCTGAATAATCCACCTCTGGACTCACATCGCATGAGCACATGGTCAGTGGCAGCCTAAGAGCGTGGAACTCAAGATAAGCCTGGTCATTCACCTTGAAATTCAATATACTTTAACGGACTATCGTTTTATGAAAAATGGTTCCCCTGTTGTCTGCCCCCCGTTGGCCTGAGGAAATCCAGCTCTCCGGGGTTCACCGGTCCTGATGCAGCAAAGCGGTCGACCCCTGAGTGTTGGCTGAGCCGAAAATAACCTCCTTTGTTGTTTGTCTTTCCTTGCTGGCCCATATAAAAAACAAACATTCAGTTTGGTAACCGTGAACCTGTGCAACAACCCTATTGAACTCCAGCTCTGTACTCAGCCACTGAAAAACCCGGGCCTACAGACAGCCACCCTGCCTCATCTGTTGTTATATGAGAAACAACCAAATTACTTTGTGTGTTTCCCCAAGCAGTACAGTTGTGCCCGATGGACAAGGTTTTGTAGAAATCAACTGATTGGATCGTTCTCTCTGTGTACACCTCGTGCTATCAGTACGAATTTGAGAGGGCCCTGCTGTTTTTGTGTTTTGACTTTAAGCTGTTGTAATGGACTTCTTACAACATGGATGCCAGTGTACATACAAATACATACGTTACACGTAGATACAGACATTTTGTAAAACTTAGACTTGTTAACTTGTCTAACAGACAAAGTTAGATCCCTACTGCTGTATAAACGATCTACTGTATGTGCTACAAGGCGTCATTGGACTGCTACAGTACTGCAACCCCTATTGTCTAATGCAATAAGCATTTACGTAAACATCTAGCATTTGAATAGCTCTTTACTTCAGAACAAAGTGTATTGTATTGTATTGAATTTTAAATATGCATACTACCTATATGTTTGTCCTACCAGACGGCTATTCCGCATGGACATTATGTACAGTTTTGTAGTTAATGTGCAGTTAATAGTGTTCAAATACTGTAGACAGATCTTTAAAAAAACGACCTTGTTTACTAAAGTTACTGTCTCTTTTTTCCCTTGCTTGGTTTCATATCCTACAGCCGTTCTCATCAGAAGATGGAGAGGACAGGTGAGTTTTTGGAGGCCATGATTTGACACACACTTGTCAGCCTTTAGTTTCTTGTTCTTCTCATTAAAAAAACCAAACCCACTGAGTGGGGGTATGGGCCAACATTCAACTGTCAGTAGCCGGTGTCCTGGCTATTAGAGCGGGACGTTCTTTAGAATCTGAGGTGAAAAACCTGGATTTCACAATGATGTTTCTAAGAAAAGGCCCAGCTGTGAGTGTGAGTGATTGTGTGTGTGTGTGTGTGTGTGTGTGTGTAGGGGGGCTGGGGGGTTGTTCATTAGGAGTTGAGCTATTTCTTGTGCTAGCCCTCACACAGTAAAATATCTCTTTCCATTGCAGCTCGGGATTGAAGAGATTACCCTACACCGAAGACGAGTTTGGTTCGACCCCAAGCAAGATTGCCCGAGTGGATGAGCCTAAAAAAGGTAGAGTGCATTTCAACGGGGACCTTTGTGCTTTGCTGTGTAAGGGCGTGTGTGTGTGTGTGTGTGTGTGTGTGTCTCAATGTGTGTTACATGCATTATCTCTACTTCTGCGTGCGTGTGACAACCAATCATTCATATGGGAACATACAGAATGTGCATGTTTTTTTTCCTCATACCTCACTCCATGATGGTTGGCTGTCTACTGTTCCACCCCTCCCCAACCCCCCTAGCTGTGTGACATGTGACTCCTTTCTCCCAATCTGAACTCTCACGTGCCGGGAGCCCCTTCTCACAGGTTCCTCTGACAAAACGCCCACTGTTTACCCACAGTTCTCTGTCTGTATCTCTTTTTTGTCTAACACACACAGACACACAGCCAGGACCTAAATGCTTGCACTTACGCCTAGATTCAAATACTTTCAGACATTTCTACTTTGGAAAAACCTGTTTCCGCAGTGACAAACTTGTAAACACGCAGAGCTGCAGAGAAAAATAATAATTTTACTTTGCCTGAAGTATTACCATTTACATGGCGCATAAAATAGCAATTTTCTAATCTTGTATTACCGATTGACAGTAATCCTTCATAAGGACATCACACTTGTGCACTCATTTGTGGATTTAAAAAAAATAATCTGGTAGTAGTTCTAAACCTTTAGCCGCGGATCGCGGATAGCCGTATCGCATGTCATTTTCCAGAGAGGAGTAGAGCAGTTAGCTTTAACTTGACCTTAGCTTGACCTTTTCTGAGAAATTGAATGTGTGTGTGTGTGTGTGTGTGGGGGGGGGTGGGGGTGTATGTGTGTTCTCCCCTCAAATCAGCCTTCCTTGGGTATCAGCAGGCTGGGTTTAGGGATACAGATTTAGCCATATTTAAAGAGGCATCAAGCCAAAGACAACATTAGTCTGGAAGAGCAGGAGGACTGAGTGCACGACCCTCCCTGACACCAGGGCCTTGTGCAAACTGCCCTGGACTGGGGTCCTCTGGCTGGGATGCTGGACTCACTGCTAGCGAGGTTCCACTTTGAGTAGGGCAATGCAAGCGTTGTGTTGGGTCATGGTATTGCATGTCTGGGAGTATTTGAGGACATGTTACTGCAACACTATGGTATTGCATTTGGATTGTTTTTTTCCCGGTTGTTTTTATCACCACGCGTATACAAAAGAAAACAGAGTGTGCAGTATAGGCAACTGGAGACACACAGAGCCTGCAACCCACATAAATGGACAGACTCAGCCACCGAGTCTCTTCACCCCCTCCAAACAGACACATGACTGTGCCAGTGACTTAATGTACTGTTTGATTTAGCCTCAGTGTCGTGAGTTGACTCTGGCCTGGTATAACCGTGTGTGTGTGTGTGTGTGTGTGTGTGTGTGTGTGTGTGTGTTTGTGTGTGTGAATGTTTGTGCTTTGTGTGTGAGTGTGTGTGTGCTTATCTGGTTGTCATTAATGATTATGTTTGCATGTTTGTGCGTGAATCTAAACATACCCCACTTCTCTCCATTGCAGTCTTGTTATACGTGCGCAAAGAGACAGAGGAGGTGTTTGATGCAGTCATGCTGAAGAACCCAACACTGTCAGGCTTGGTGGAAGCAGTAAGTTGCAATAACGCTCCTCTTCTAACACACACACACACACACACACACACACACACACACACACACAAAAAGTGTTCGGCCCTCAGCAAGACCTCCCCACAGACTCCTCTTCTATCTTAAATAACCCTCCTCCTTAGTTATAAACATGGAGAGAAAGAGGACATTTGAAACGTAGACACAGAGGAAACATTTACACTGCATAGAGTAGTAGAGATTCATGCTTCTCATAAGCTCAAAGGGCCAGCGATGTGTTGTTCGTTTGCCTGTCTGTTGCATGACTCCATCCGACCGGAAACACATCCGTCTCCGGGGTCCCTGACCGCCCCCACATCAGGCCAAAGGAGTTAGGACACGGCCCTGATTGACCCCAGCAGAGGACTCAAAGGGCTGGTGGGGGGCTTTTACGTAGGGAGGTTACATACAGTGGGTCCTAACGTGCACTCTGAAATGGGTTGACAGGGACAGGGAGGGCTGCCTCTGGGTTAAATGGACGTTCATGAGAATCCTTTTGTATCCCCTAGATATCTGAAAAGTATGATGTGCCATTTGAAAAAGTGGGAAAGGTCTACAAGAAATGCAAGAAAGGGTAAGTTTTATCAGCATTTTTAATTGTTATTCCAACTAGGTCTGAAAATAAAAAACTACATTGACACATACAATGCTATGCATTTAAAAAACAAAAAAACATGAAATGTTATTTGAATAAATATACAACAATTTTTGCTCCACTAAGGATCCTAGTGCACATGGATGACAACATCATCAAGCACTACTCCAACGAAGATACCTTCCAGATCTCCATGGAGGAGCTTGGGGGTCTGTACAAGCTCACCCTCACTGAAATCTGATTGGCCTTCAGCTGAAGGAGTAAGAGACTCCGCCCAGTTTTACGATTGGGCCGCTGGGGTCATCAGTCAAGATTTGTGGTTTACACATCTAGCGACACTTATGGCCCCGGCAACGAGAACGGACTATTTTCCATCTTAGTGTCTTCATTGTCACAAGGACATTGATCGGTTTTGTTAAGTAAAACTCTATTGTCCCTCTGAGGAGGACTTAGTATACAATTTAAAGCCATAGCTCTTCTAAGACAGCGTTGTTTGAGTGTATATATATATTTGGATTCCTTTTTGGTACTTTTTGTAAAAGAATCAGGTTTGACGTCAAGGCCATTTTTGTTGTTGTAACATCTGGGTTTTATAGCGAATATAATTGACCCTTTGAGCTTAAATAGTCTTTTTTTTTTACAGAATGTGCTGAGATTCTTTGTGTATCTTTACCTCATGCTATGCAAGAAATAACCTCTCTCATTGTCTATGCGTTGTACATATAATCTGTGTAAATATGACAGTTACATAAGGCAATGCTAATATGCTGGATAGGATGTCAGTCACGTTCAACCAGTGTATATGACCTATGTCTCTTTTGAACCTGTGAACACTACCCCCACCCCTATAAAAGCCATGGCACTGATGATCTTAATCTCCTAAGAACGGTATTTAGCGCACAACATTCAGAGATTCCATTGGTTCAGTGTATTGATACCAAACAAACTGGCAGTATTTAGGATGTAAACTATTTTGTAGGTAAGTGGGCCTAGTACTGTATCATACTTTTGTCGTGTCAGACGTGTGTCTGAACTTTCTGCTTAGCACCAGGCCTATGGGTTTTACATAAGTATTAAAATGAAATAGGTTGGGGGTGTTATCTTCAATTCCCCAATTATATTATAGGTTGCCGACTTGCAAATTTAATTGCTCAGTAGTCGTCCACTCAGTCTGATCAGGAAGTGCAATATGATATTTAAGATCAGAAACATTTGGACAACACACTTTAAAAACCAATTCTGACATATCAAATGACAAAACAGTAGGGTTTTGTCCTTAAAAGTTAATGCTGAAATTTGTCTACCCTCTCAGAGACTCTTTTTGTATAACAGTACTTAATGTCTAAATATTTATTGAAAGAATGGGGGTGGGTTATTGTATTACAACAAATGTTTGTCTTTTTCTATAATTCTAATATAATTTTGTGTTGCTTTTTTTTCTTCTTTTTTTTACATGACATTGCTCTATCATAGTATTTACATGCCAACTGAGACATTTTAATAAAATGCTGAAACAAACAACTGTAAACGTTTCACATTTTGTCGATATTGTGAAGAAGTCTGTGAATTAAAGAAAATAGCAGCCTAACTTTAAGTCATCAGGCAGTCCGTCTCGCCGTAGGCCCAGATAAACCCCTGCTGACAGGAAGGAGGCCTGGTGACACATCCTGGCCACATGGCCCAAAAAATATGGAGCCATGTGCACTTAGCAGGCTGTGACCTTCCTTACACGTTTCAAGGATTAATGACACTTTCCACTAATATTTTGGGACAACTAGCGGTTTTATTATCCTTGTTTATGGGCAGCGTTTCCCAATCGTTTCCAACCGAGGGCACACTTGTGTAAACTTATTTCTTTTGCGACACCCCAGATTTAAAACTGAATCAAACATGCAAAAATATATATTTTTCTTTTACAAAGGTGACTTTTCAGAAATTTCACAGCACACTGGTTGGGAAACGCTGCTATAGATCACACTTATTTGTCCACCTGAAAATGTGTCTTGACTGTACTGGAGGCAAGAAAGAAAAAAAAAACTCACACAATGCAAGTCTTAGATGGCAAACTGTTGCTATAGGACATACCGTCTAGGATTCTAAACATTTCTCCCACTCATGTTCCTCCCTCCTGTTTTTATCACCTATATGTCCATGAAAAAAGCAAATTTTCCAACAACGCCAATTCTCCTACCTCCAACCCAACATTGTTCTATAACATGCAAATATGTAATATGTTCTCTAATATAAATATCCAACGTTTTACCCTAGGATCCACAATACAGCGCTGACTTCTCAGTGAAAGGACACAGGCTTACAGTAAGTGGGTGGACAGATAATGGTATAAAACTATGGTTGAGCCTTTAAGGCTATAGAGATCAGAGCTGAGGGAGGCCGGAGTAAGCCAGTTATACTTTAACCAACTGAAAACACTACCCTTGAGCACCGAACCATCTGGTCTCCCCCAAACCTGCCACCCCCACCCCCAGCTTTCGTCAGAGCAACGTATGGCGTTGTCCTGTCCTCAATGCCCTCTTATTTGGCATGGATTTAAATAATGTGAACCTTACGTAGCAGGAAATGGGTGACAGACAGATGACTTGTCAACGGGGGGTAAAAATGGTTGTGTAGCGACCCTAATTGCATTTATTTTCATCACTCTCCTGCTATCCTGTAACAGACTATTCACAGGTGAATTGTTTAGCTCAACAGTATGTACAAAAAAACGTATGATTTCTTAAATAACAATTACTTGATTGTTTTTTGTATCACAATCATTTCTCTCTTTCTGAGTCACTGTTGGGTCTTAATGCTTGTTCTTGGCTAGGACAGTATTGCAGACTGTTTACCTTACATTGCCTACAGGTTAACAAGGACACCAAGTGTGTTTATTTCATAAATGTTGTGTGTGTTTCAGTATGATTCATTGATGTATTTATAGATTTTCTAAAAGTAAACACTATCGGTTAGTGCTGTCATTCAGCCTTCAGGTGTTGACTAATTCCCAGGGATTTTCATGCTGTGACAGGTTGTCCTTGTGGTTATCTCTATCAGTCTGGTTCTAGAATGGGTAGCTAAGAAAGCAATCCTGCCCTTTGTAGGACTAAGAAAACTAAAATATTAAAAAACAAGTGTCAATAAAACAAATTTAAAAGTCAATCAACAGTTTTTTAAACACAACAACTGATGTGGACATGTCTGTCTATGTTTTCTCTGTCTGATTCATATTTACTTACACAAACACATTACTATCATGCGCAAAGGCAGAATATATGGAGACCTACTTGGCCAAATGCCTGACCCATATTTCAGGGAATGTACCAAGAAAATAACATTCCATGAAAAGAACATGGACTCTTAAGAGACACACCCTCAAAGCAAAGCATTGCAAGAACATACGATTGAACTGAAAGTTACTGGAAGCTGGTGCAACCTTTTGAAGTAATTACAAAACTAACATTGTAGTTTTCACAAGTAGACAAATAGTCAACAAGCATGTACTGTACAGCTAAACCTGTTGTCTATTCGAGTCGGACCAATGCTTTGCAAGTAAACAGGTGCAACCTGCTTCTATTGATATTTATTGATACTGGAACCCATTATCTTCTAGGAGCAGATAAAAAAAAAGCAAACACTGTCTCCAAACAAACAATTAAGTAATACAAATGTCTTCCATCACAATTCAGTTGTGTTACATCATATTGTCATGTGCCACCTTCATTATGTTTCATGGTAGCACACGCCTAAACCGTCTCAATGCAGATCCACTTGAGAGTCCTCCAAACCTTCCCGGTGTTCTGCCGTTGCCAGGACAACAGACGGCAAGTTAGCAGCTCACGTGTGTATGTGTCATGGTAACAGATTGGCTTTAGAATCCAATATCCACCAATCCAGAGACATTTTGAGGTTCAGTATTCTTTCTGTATCCATGTGTGAGAAGGTGGTGAGGCTAAAGTGTTAAAACAAATAACTGTGGGTTAAAAATGTGCTATGTTCTTATCAAATTAATCAAGTATGTTTTTCAATATCAAAGACCGTTGGAAAATAGTGTTGCGTAACATTGACCTCTTACTGCATTCTTTAACTGATTTCCAAGGAAATGTAAAGACCTTGCGCAAAACAAGCATTTAACTAAATAATTCAAATAAGCTGTGAATATGAATAATATCCAAATAGGCTAAAGGTAACCAGCACGTTGAAGACGTAAGCAACAAAACATAGTTGGTCTCGCACCAGTGTCAGGAATCCCTTGGCAAAGAGACACGTCAGCTAGTAGACTGTTAACTATGTGCCAATGGACAGGTTTAAGGGACCACCAGGCACCGTGCCACTGTGAAAAGTGACAGAGGCCTTTGGACCCTCGTGTTGTGGCCTTTCACCCAGATGTCACAGGCCTGCTTCCATGGTGACCGTCAACGAAAATACACAGTATTTTACCCCCAATATAAAATAAGACTGGCAATTTGTTTGAATATCGCATAAGTAAATTTTATTTACTTTATTTTATAAACACTGTGGGAATCCAATGTATGATCAATTCAAAAAACGGGTAAAAAAATTATTGTAATGAAGGAAAGCACAAGAACATACAAAAAGGAAAACAGGAAGGAAATAAGTAAGAATAGTCTTTAAGCATTCCAAATATAATCTAATTCTATGACGGTCTCCTTTCACCCAGATAGCAACCATTTGAAGTAGTGAAAGAGAGAGACTGCAGATGGGAGTATTTCATATCAGCTAGTGCTTGGCTTCCTTATGGTGGAAAAAGCATAATGCTAAAGCATTTTTTGTGTTAATATGAGAAAGGTCAGGGAATCACAAGGAGTTAATGTGCATGTATTATACGCAAGTTCAAACCGCTTAGTTTTCTACTAATTTTGATGATTTTGTTTTAAATCCTCAGGCATGATCTCAAACAAGAAAACCCAAAAAGATTGTATGCACAAAATAATTTTAATTTGCCCAAATATTATCAATATGTAGCTGCTATGTTGCCGGTAATAAAACATTGTCAGCGAACAGAATTGCCGTTGGAAAATTTGACATGTTGATGGCCAGATCGGTTACCCCTGAGGACCAAGTTGTTCTACTGAATCATTTGTGGAAAAAAGTCTCACGTTCCTAATCGGCCCCCCCCCCCCCCACGCTCGGGGGGTGGGGGGGGGCCCCCGGCGGGGGGGGGCGGGGGGGGGGGGGGTG
>JAVQJS010050358.1:0-14477 GCA_036024795.1 Galaxias rostratus | reverse complement strand
ACTGCACAGTGGGTACACTGCAGAGTCATACAGTGCACAGTAGGTACAGTGCACAGTGGGTACACTGCAGAGTCATACAGTGCACAGTAGGTACAGTGCACAGTGGGTACACTGCAGAGTCATACAGTGCACAGTAGGTACACTGCACAGTCGTACACTGCAGTCGTCCACCGCAGAGTGGTACAGTGCACAGTAGGTACACTGCACATTGGGTACACTGCACAGTAGGTACACTGCACATTGGGTACACTGCACAGTGGGTACACCGCACAGTGGGTACACCGCAGTCGTACACTGCAGTCATACAGTGCCCAGTAGGTACAGTGCACAGTAGGTACACTGCTGAGTCATACAGTGCACAGTAGGTACACTGTACAGTCGTAAACTGCAGTCGTAAACTGCAATCATACACCACAGAGTGGTACAGTGCACAGAAGGTAAAGTGCACAGTAGGTACACTGCACAGTTGTACACTGCGAAGTCGTACACTGCAGAGTCACACAGTGCACAGTAGGTACAATGCACAATCATACAGTGCACAGTCACACAGTGTAATGAGCTTGCGGATGTGCCAGCAGAGTGGACCGATGTCACACGTTCTAAACAGATTAGACGTTCGGCATCGGACTCAACACGCGGCTGTCAGGACGCCACACCGTTCTCCCCCACTGTACACCGTTCACCGGCACTCACCTCCCAGAGCGGCGGCGGCAACGCCTCGATGTGGCGAAGAGCGGCCGTGTTGCAGGCGTAGCTGGAACGCCGTCTCCTGCAGCCTCTTGACTTTCTTCTCCTCGCGCTTGCACTGCTGCAAGCGGCTCTTCTTCACCGCCTTGCTGAGGTGCTCCTCGCGGCACAGCCGGCGCGCCGCCTCGTAGATCTGAAGCTGCAGGGCTAACTCCGCCTCCGCCGAATTCAGATCGGCGCTCTACACAGGACAGAGGGAAAAAAAGAGGCGTTGACGTCAAACATCCTATTTGTGGAAAAGAAACAAAAAGGGGCTGATCTCGTTTCATTGACGCCCTTCACTCAGAGAGATTTGGCATTCATACGTTACCTGAGAATCTAAATTCACATCTTTGAAAGCTATTGAGTTGTTACTATTAACTGTTAAGGGTACAGTCAGGAGTGTGGCGGGCCTTGTATACCTACCAGTGGCCCCTGGCCTTGGTTTATGCTTTGCTCGTCCAGTTTGAATTCCGCTCCAATGCGTCTCCGGACATTAGGAGGCTTTTCCCCAGGGAGTACTGGGTAATTGACTGACAGCTGACCGGTTAATTCCTAGAAAATCAAAACACATCATTTAATTAAATGTTTTTGTGGGTAAACGCCACCAACAGCTTAAGTGTTATAGAAGACAACATTTGATTATTTTAAATGGAAAATTTAGAACTAAAGATAAAGGCCAAATATTATAAAGTAGTTTTACTATTGTATATAATAATAATAATACATTATACTTATAAAGCGCTTTTCAAAACACTCAAAGACGCTGAGACCATTGTGTCTTGAATGCGTTTGTCATTTAAAACACCCTTATTAAATTGTCATTAAGAAGTCTTGTAAGTAGGTAAGTATTAATATACTTAATAAATGTTCTCATACTCTTGAATTGGAATTCACAGATTTAAAAAATTCACACAATGTCTTTTACAACATTCTGTTTACATTAATCGGGGGAGAGTATGCAATTAAAAGTAATTAAATTCTATACTCAAGAAAATCTAAATTATACACGAGTCTGAACCCTCAAATTTAAACTTTTATTTATACAGTACTACATATTTCAACTAGAACATGTTGAGGCACAAGTTACAACTTGTAACACCATGTGGCTTTTCCAAAGATTACAAGCACTACTATTTCATAACACATTCTTTAGCTTCACCTTCCTTAAGTTTTCAATCTAACGGAAGTGCATCCGTGTAATACTAATGCGGGGGTGTAAGATCATTATCCTAAAAATCATATCAATACATTATGAACAACACAACACTAACAGTTTCAATGTGGTTCACTATTTCAAAAAACTAATAGTGAAATAGTGTTGAATTAAAACTTTAAATCTCTGTCCTTGTGACGTCACGGCAACAGGGAAATGTGTCATGGGAGCCTCCCGCTACTTGTCCTAACAGGAGTGCCGAGCCCACTTGTAAATGAGAAAGACGACGAGGTCCGATGAGCAAAGCTCCACCGAATAGAAACTTAGGAGACTGTTCAGTCAAGACAGAAAACAGAGAATAAACCTAGCACACAATATAATAACACGGGATCCATCTTCTCTGTATGAGGATCAGTGTGCGCTACTATCAACAATTTCTGATGGCAATATGATGGATGGATGGATGGATGGATGGATTTTTGACATATTTCTGGTTTATACTGAGCAGCAAAGCACAAAGAATGATTGATTGACAGATTACAAATTTCCTTGCGCCGTTTGTTTCTTAAGACCAACAGCCCTGTATTTCTGTCATCCATCTTTTACATAATGTACGCTAATATATTCTCCTAAAACTGGCAAACATTGTCGTGTACTACTTTCTTCCTGCCTATACTTGCATTAAATGTATCTTCGATGTTCATCTACAAAAGTGAGACAGCCTCGTTGTAAGGCCTTGGGCTGCATTTTCCAACATTAAATTTAAAATAACCTGCAGCTGCATACGCAACTTCAGCTGGAATACGTTACGACTTGCTACACAGTTCTGCACGGCACAGCGGTGTAGTTTCAGCAATGCGATTATACGCCAATTATGAATTCAAAATGTATAGCAACCAAATGTGTAATGTCACTGTTAATATATTATTTGAATTTAGAAAGCACGGACACCTACGTTTCAATATTTTTTTGATATTTATGTGATCGAACTTCAGCTGTCAAGCCACTCCACTTCCTTCATTCAGAAAAGTCAAATACGATTGGCTTTATGTCGTGTTAAAATAAATTTTGTTATGACACTGTAGCTCCACACATTCCCCGAATATTGCTTACCACAAGACTACAAAACTGGCACTTGTAGCCTAATAATAATAATAATACATTTTACTCCTTTGTCGGATATCTGTTGTTGTTTTTGGCAGCTGTAACACTAGAAACTAGGGAGAGAACAGAAAGTAATGGTAGACCCTTTCGTCCCTATCCCTCTCATATCACAAGCCTGTGTTTCGTAACGGGAAGGTCCCATGCATGTTCTGGTCAAATCTGTGCTGATTGATGTGTCTGCATGCAGAGACGAGAAGTTCTTACTGCTTCACGGATGCAAAGTTTTCGAAGTTCCTGCAGGCACTTTTCTAGACGTTCTTCAAGTAACTGATGCTTGTTCTTCATGGCTCTGGTGTGGGTATTTGGGTCTTTCATAATAGTTTTAGGACTGTCGGGACCTGGAAAGTGAATCATTTTCAAAAATTAAGTATAGTTTTCAAATCAGAATTGATGCTTAGCATAATGAGACCAATCCTATTGTGCAAAGATAACTAAATTGAATGCAAATTCACAATATACATTATTATAGTTAATAACACAAATGTGTATAAGCAAATAAAATCAAGTAACAACTTTGTGAAATAGAATACAAAATGTTAAAACCAAAATGATCCCAAACCTGTACAAGTAAAAAAAAATGTACATATAATGTAGGACTGCCAAAACTGACAAATATGCAAACGAAAACAATTAAAAATAAGCTTTTCTTCATATTTATTCAGTATATTCATGTTTGTTCAGGATTGCTAATGAATTACTTAACTGAGAAGCATTGTACATCCGATTTAACACAGCAAGCAAAGAGTATGACCAAAGAACTGTTGTAGTAAAATCACTTCACTTAATTTATCATTCAGTGAAAAAAGGTAAAACCAATAATAGAAAGCCTAATACTAATAGGGTAAATATTGTCGCTCTGTAAAACTCTGAGCAGATTAGCGTGAAAACAATATTGTGAGGCTTCCAAGCATCTATTCATAACACATCTCGCTAACTGACACACCAAACTAGGCCACATTAAATTTGCATTTTATTTCATTGAACGTAAGTCTCTTCTTACCAGAGTGAATGATAATCCCACTGTCACTGTCACTTATTTCCTCTTTCCCTTCCATGTCGGTATGGAAGCTTTACTTCAGAGGTGAGAGGGCAGGGTAGCATCCAGGATCAGCAAGCCCTGAAAAATAAAAAGTTCTTCTTGAGTCACTATTCTTTAACATAAGTTCTCAACTGGAACCATTGAACTTCTCAGCCAAGAAACAAAACAATTTAATATGTTCATATCTGTCACATAATTCCGATGGATATTAGTTTTCATCCTGTGAATAAAAACGTAGCGGGTCAAAGCTGGAAAGGACTCCATTAATATCAACCATCCGTCACAGCATTATGACGAAAACATGAAAGCAAAAGCAAAACTTTTCCAAATAGACTACCTCAATCTATTAATTACCTCATTAACACTACTTAATCTGTTCTTCCATATCATTACAAAGCCTACCACCTTTATACTAAGATCGGTTTTAACCTTTGCGACAACTGTCTGTATGCTAAGCGCTACAAGGATCCAAATGTAAAACAAAAACCTGGCATTGGTCCTTTAACATAAAAGGTAGTAGGTGGAATGACTCAAGTATGACATATTCTGATCCCAGTAGAGCCAGTGTCCACCATGACACATCGTGACACACCTCTTGCTGTGCCTGCAAGTCTAGGGTCCTTCCTGTGAGCGCTTGTTTGTAAGGCTTTTAAAGACATTAGATCACTGATTGCAATCTCAGTTCTGGCAATGATTGACTACAGAAAATGAAGTGCTCAAGCAAGTGACTAAGCTTAGCTTAAAGTTTGCTTGTGCTAGAGCCTCAGTACAGATTGTTTTTTTTTTGTTTAAAAAGTAGTTCAGTGTCAAGCAGAAAAGGCAAGGCTTGTATTCTTCAGAAAATATGTCTAAGGAAGGCTTAAAACAATAGTCAAAATAATGGGATAACCTATCAACTAATCAATAATGAAACAACCTTAAATACACAATACAACACAACAAGCATTATAAGTCTCTTTCCTAACAGATATGAACAGAGAAATTGAACAACTTTACTACTTATTGAGTCAATCATCTTTAGTGAGACTATAGCAGATTTCAGGTGATTTACTTTTTCCAACACTGTCCCTTCAGTTCAACATTCCCTAAGGTTCCTCCCACACAATATTTCAAGTAAAAAGTAACAATATCAGCTGTCTGACCCAAATCTGACTTCTGGGCACCAGAAAGAACTATAATGGATAACGCTAGTTTCAAAATGAGATAGCTGTGTTCCTACTTAGTGTCTCTTATCTTCTCTAAGTTAACAGCGGCAAACAGACTGGAAAGACTTGTTTGAAATATATTCGAGTATGGACCGGTGGTCAAACTACTCTATGAAGAAGACACAATAAAGAGAACTGTTGTTACGCTAAAAAAAATAAACTCATAAGACACTTACATTGTGATGAAGGTGAGAATATTCAAAGTGGTCCCTGTGAGAGCAAAGATTCCGCTTTGGGATTCAGACAGTAAAATGCAGCAGCCTATGAAGAGTGGGTGCGGTAACTAGCCCCCAGTAAAAGGGGAGTGGCCTAGCGACATAAAAGGCTGACATCTGATCAAAATCTTTGACTTTTGTTTAACTATGAATTAAAGTCCAATCAGACAAACGTTTAAATGTAAGTTTGACGTAGATTATCAATGGTAAAACGTTTGGAGAAGTTGACTGGTTGAAATAAAAAAATGAATTGATAATTGTTGTCATTTGCGGATATTATTATCAGTTTCCCATTTACTTGAACAAATCAGAAAAGTGGTGCTGGGCAATATGACAAATCAGTTTATGAAGCAATACTATAAGAATATATTTCATTGTTGAACTAGAAAGCAAATATCTCCATTTTTATTTAACGTAATAAATGAATTATGAATAAATGAATTGTGTGAAAGAAGATAATTAAATTTATACCAAATTTGACATGAGAATAGGCAAGCTCTCTGTAAACATACACCTATACACGCATAATATTTAAGACAAAAAGAGAAACTCAATGTCCCAACCAAGAGTATACCCTGCAATAAAAAAAAAATGCTTGGGAAACACATGTGCATTGTGCAGGATTTGCAGACACAGCACCTGCTCCACAACTACATGGTTTACATTCACAGGGAATCCTGATATTCTCTCTGGCTCTTCGGGAATGTCTACCCTTCCACACTATAAACATGCAACCGTAATTCACGAGCAGCAAAATATCTCAGATTAAATTACATGGCACCAGGATTTGAAACAGTCAGACAGCCCACATATATTTTGTAGACAAGCACCCCCTGTCTAATTTAGAACACTGCTTTAAGTATCTACTTAGAGTATTGTTTTATAATATTGCAAATAATATTAGCACACATGTCTAAACTAATGTAGCATCTCTTGACATGAATTTAAAATGTTAATCGACATCAAACGGTTGCACTATAGCCCCCAAATAATCTGACTATGTCACATACATATAACATAATATAATGTTCATCCCAAACTAATTAACTTCACAGGAAGTCTTCTATAGGATTTAGGAAAAACGTTTGTTCAAAGACATTCAAATTATGTTATTATGTATAAGCATCTAGAAACGATACAGATCTGAAGGGTATAGGGATTGAGTGATGACCACCCGTCTCCACACAAAGTGAACGCTCACGTGTGCAAAAACTCCCTGTGAACAGTTGCAGACAAAAAGCTCAGACAAGCACTGCTTATGTCATCACTTCCTGACCTTGCCGACCGATGTCATCAAAGCCCACTCATTACGCTCTTTCCAGGAAATTAGGGCAAAACTGCACAAGCGAGAGGCCTGGGCAGATCGCCAATCCATCGCAGGGCTAACACATAGACATACAATCATTCACACACACATTCACACTTATGGACAATTTGGAGTCACCAATTTACCTGCATGTTTTTGGACTGTGGGAGGAAACCGGCGTACCCTGAGGAAGCCCACGCTAACACGGGAGAGAATGCAAACCCCTCACAGAAAGTAAATAAATAAATAAGATGCAATCAAAACTATGCTAGCTGGACGTTCACTGTCCACCCAGGGTCTGGGGACCTTCGTTATCTAATGGGCGGGTCCCTCTATGAGCTGTGAGAAGTCCTTCTCCTGCAGCCGTTGTTTACCCTGAACGCTGCCTGTCTACTTCCTGTTCCCCGCAGACGGAGGAGAGGAATCTGCTGATCAACGGCGTGGGCATTCACAGCGGTGTCTGCCTGCACAACGGCATCCTCCACAGGAACAAGGACGAGTGGACCGTCGACGACTGCACCGAGTGCACGTGTCAGGTGAGGACCCGTCAATTAGGCTTGTTTGTGTGTGTGCATGTGTGCGTGTGTGTGTGTGTGTGGGGGGGGGGGGGGGTTGTGTGTGTCTGTGTGTGTAATTCTAAGTTTGTCTCAAGTGCTTTAGAAGTACTTACTCGCACACCCACACGCAGACACACACACACTTCGGGAACACACACACATGCGTGCGTACAGACACACACACACACACGTCAGACACCATGCTTTGTCATCTATCCAGTAATTGGTAGGAGGAGTGGGTGGCTGTGTGCCAGTGGAGGGGGTTGTAATGAAGTGTCTGTAGCCAACTCACTGTTGTTGAACAGTGGGACTTCCCTGGCCTCTCAGCAACGCCTAGCCTCTCCTTAAGAAACAAGGCGTCAGCTTTAACAAGCGACACAGAGGTCAGATACATAAACATATAAATAAATAATCTTGATGAGAAAGAAACACTGCATTGTTCTCTCTGCGGTTCTCTATCGGCCTTCCCGTGTGGATAGGTGTGCGTTCCTATCTCTCTCTCTCTCTCTCTCTCTCTCCACCCCTCACCCCCTAAGTGGCCTGGCAGGGTAGTTTTTTTTTCGTCAACAATATAGGAGACAATTAACTTCCTTCATCTGAATTAGATCCATCTGTCAATACTGTTGCTGTTTTAAACCTCCATTTGGCAAATCAGCTTGGATTTAAAGGAGTCCCAGAGCCTGGTCTAGCTTTATTATTTTCATGCTCTGTGGATCCCCTCCTCCCCACCCCCGCCCCTCTTGCTCTCTCTCTACTTGAAACACATATGGCAGGCACTGGCCCGCAGTGGCCAAACATTGCCAACACTTTGGCAAGGCAGATGTTTTAAAGACAGTGCACATACATATCTGTTTGTGCACGGCGTAAGCAGCCGTTGTGAAACGCACGCGTGCCTCCTCTGGAAGCCCAATCCAACCCATGTGATCATTCCCCCCCGTCATGGAAAGCCAGCGAGCGACACCCTGACCTTTGAACTTGAACCCGTGTGTGTGTCTCCCTGCGTAGAACTCTGCCACCGTGTGCCGTAAGATCTCCTGCCCTCTGATACCGTGCGCCAACGCCACTGTGCCGGACGGGGAGTGCTGCCCGCGATGTGGAACCCGTAAGTTTCTCTCGATTGATTTTGTTTTGCCAATTCATTTTAGCTATTCTTCTGTTTAAAAGAGCTGCTTAATCAAATTTACACTGCATTGCATTATTCTTTTAACTCACCTCCGGCATCTTGCATTTTGATTAGTTGTGTTTTGATACCATGTCAAACGTGTGAAAAGTGTGAACTGAACTGCGGGGTTGGTGTGTGTGTGTGTGTGTGTGAGTGTTCCTGAAAACAGACTGTCCATCCACGTGCAATAGCTCTCCGGCAGGTCATCGCGAGCCATCCGGAGATTCCTTGACATGTCCCACAACCCATAACCTTTTTTTTGTTTTTCTTTGCTGGACGTAAATGTTTCTATTCAAGCAGAAAAAACGTTTTTGATTTTTGACAACGTCGACTTAACCGTCAAAACATCCCAGGCCCCTGAAAGGCTCTTATGTGTTGGGAAACATTGGTGCTTTGTCCCTCTGAGGATCTTTGAGTTTTGGAGTTGTAAGAGCCATAATTGGGCAAATTGGTTCAAGTGGGGGATGGAAATTTGGTGAGCGACGTGGAAACGCCGTCCTACACACGAGATGTGACATATTCCACATACCGTCGGGGGGCTGGGTGGCAACAGCGCCTCGAAGTTTGAACGACCACAGGAAGTCTCCGTTCAGCTTCGCTCTAGTCACCTAGACGTGCTTGTCCGTGCCGAAGCCGTTTCCCTTTTCTTAGAAAGGCTTTATTTTCGAGGAATAGGAAAACGTGAGTCATTGGGGTATGCCTGTGTATTAGGCCTGGTAGGTCCCTTTACCTATCTTCTGGCTCTACAAATGCCTTGGTGGGCCTTCTGTCTGGTTGAGCCTGGGTTGAAGATATGCCGTTAGCCAGAAGCTCTCAAAGCTGGCTTTCCTCTGTCAGTTATAGGGGGGTTGGGGGGGGGAGGGTGCTTAATCATTTGAGATAGCCCTCTCATTGTCTTCCTCCCTCTCTTTCTCTCCCCCCCCTTCTTTCTCCACGCAGCGAGTGACTATGCTGAGGACGGCTGGTCCCCTTGGTCTGAATGGACCCATTGTTCCGTGTCCTGTGGGAGGGGCATCCAGCAGCGAGGGCGCTCCTGCGACCGCATCAACAACAACTGCGAGGGCACCTCTGTGCAGACCAGGGACTGCTACCTGCAGGAGTGCGACAAACGATGTGAGTGACACGCCTATGGTTAGGTCAACAACAACAAAAAGTCCCCATACATAAGATGGTATGAAGATACAACAGCAGTTTGCCATGTTGACATGTCTGACACGTGTTTAAGCGGACGTGACGCCTTTCACAGTGAAACCACCACTTTAGGATTGGCTAATAGTGCTGTCTTCTCGAACGAGGTCGCCAGACTCGCAACGGATTTGTAACTGCTGTATATTTGAGTGGCTGTCCGCTTTCAGTGTCAGCGTTGACGGTTCAAATGCAACGTTGGAAAGTGTCTCCTTCTCATTGACCCCCCTGATCAATGACCTTTGACCAATGTGTGTGTGTGCGCGTGTGTGTGTGATCTCCAGTCAAGCAGGACGGTAACTGGAGCCACTGGTCTCCCTGGTCTTCGTGCTCCGTCACGTGCGGCGCCGGGGTCATCACCCGCATCCGCCTGTGCAACTCCCCGACGCCCCAGCTAGGGGGGAGGGACTGTCAGGGAGAGGGACGCCAGACAGAGAAGTGCCAGAAATCCCCCTGCCCAAGTGAGTTCCACTTGGTGTCTGAATACCGCAACAGACAAGTGCAATGCGCCTGGTCGAAAATGGCCACCGAATGGTGTGCCGACGTAGAACATAGAGACGTAGAGATGTGTGTTCGTATTTAGTTTAAGACGCTTCTCTCCCCATCTTGTTTCTCAGTCAATGGCAATTGGGGGCCGTGGTCGCTGTGGGATACCTGCACTGTCACTTGCGGGGGCGGAGTCCAGAGTCGCAAGCGCCTGTGCAATGACCCTGCGCCCACATACGGAGGCAAGGAGTGCCAAGGCGACGCCAAAGAGTCCCAGCTGTGCAACAAAAGGTCCTGTCCCGTCGGTGAGTCCCTCCCCCGTGAACTCCTCAGCACAAAGCCAAACACGTTTCAGCCTCCGGCCATGTGGAGTTCAGCGTTTCATTCACCCTATCAGGTGTCTGTAGCATGCCGATATTCAGTATATATACATGAAAAAAGCAAGTTTGAACCTTAAGCAGACTGTAGAGTTGGTCGTTTAATTCATCATATCAAGTGTTTGTATCATACCAATATCCAGTATACTGTATAAACATGAAAAAGACAAGTTTGAACCTTAAGCAGACTGTAGAATTGATCGTTTATTTCATCATATCAAGTGTTTGTAGCATACCAATATCCAGCATGCATGCATGAAAAAAAACAAGTTTGAACCTTAAGCCGACTGTGGAGTTGATTGCTTAATCCACCATATCGTGTGTTTGTAGCATACCAATATCCAGCATGTATGCATGAAAACAACAGGTCTGAATCTTAAGCAGACTGCGGAGTTGATTGTATCATTTTTGGTTTTCAGACGGTTGTCTATCCAACCCCTGCTTTGCCGGGGCCAAGTGCACCAGCTTCCCCGACGGCTCGTGGAAGTGCGGGAGGTGTCCAGCCGGCTACAGTGGCAACGGCATCAAGTGCCGAGACATCAACGAGGTCGGCACTCCAAATCTCTTCAACTACCTTTTGTTTTGTTTTTTAAGTGTTTTATCCCCCAACCACCTTCCCCCAGCACGCCACTTGATTTCGGGTTTCATTCCATCTCGTCCCTCCTCTCTACTCTCGCAGTGCCAAGAGGTTCCAGACGCCTGCTTCGAGTTCAACGGCTCCCACCGCTGCGAGAACACCGACCCCGGCTACAACTGCCTGCCCTGCCCGCCGCGCTACTCCGGCCTGCAGCCCTTCGGCAAAGGCGTGGAGGAGGCCGCCGCCAAGAAACAGGCAAGTGCAGTCCTGCACGGGCGGCGGGGGGCGGAGCCGTCACGGGGCTCGCTGATCGGAGCACGCGCCGGAGGCTAAACGGGATAAACACTTTTCTTTTTTGGCTCGCTCACTGCTGTGATAGACATCGGCCGTAGGGCGAGAACGATAGTGTTTCCGGCTCGTTCTCACACAATTCTCGGGCGAATTGTCGAACGTGCGCGTGTATTAAATGACCCCACAGGCTTATGTTTGATCACGATAAACTGCAGCAACAGGTAGACATTTCTGCAGGGGGAATATGAATTAACAAAGACAAGACGTTTCATATATAGAGGGAATATGAATTTACAAAGCCAAAACAATTCTAATATAGGGGGAAAATTAATTTAAAGAGCCAAGAAGTTTCCCATGTAAGGGGAATATGAATTTACAAAAGCCAAGGCGTCTCGTCCCCTTTTCCTGTCGCTCCATCCAACCACCTCTCCGATCCCGTTCCCAGGTGTGCACGCCACGGAACCCCTGCCTGGACGGGAGCCACGACTGCAACAAGAACGCCCGCTGCAACTACCTGGGCCACTTCGCCGACCCCATGTTCCGCTGCGAGTGCAAGCCGGGCTACGCCGGCAACGGACGCATCTGCGGGGAGGACACGGACCTGGACGGCTGGCCCAACGCCGACCTGGTGTGCGTGGAGAACGCCACCTACCACTGCAAGAAGGTGAGTCCCGGACCAGGGTTTGGTGGCACGTCTTCAAGCCGACACACAGGGCGGGACGTTCTTCATCAAGGAAAGTGCCTGAGGGTTTTTCCTCGGCTGGCGTAAAGCCGTAGTCACGCTGGAAAGACAAACGGTTGCGTGGGGTTCAAGAACTTTTCACTTGTGCTTCACCTTGATTTTCAAGGTCCAAAAGGACATTTTCGTTAATAGTTACGTTTTTTTTTTCTTCAAAAAGTGTGTGGGATACATATTTTTTTTGAATGTGTAACTATGCCTACTGTATAATGTTTAACCGTCTCGTGTTTGCTCGCTCAGGACAACTGCCCCAACCTTCCCAACTCCGGACAGGAGGACTACGACAAGGACGGCATCGGAGACGCTTGTGACAGCGACGACGACAACGACGGCATTCCCGACGACAGAGTAAGAAGGGATTCCACTTTTCATACGCGGAATGTTTGTCAGCGCGTCTGGTCGCATCCTGCTACTCCAGGGTTTCTCGGTTTGTGTCTCGAAATGCTTGGTGTGTGTGTGTGTGTGTGTGTGTGTGTGTGTGTGTGTGTGTGTTCGTGTGTGTGTATGCTTGTGTGTGTGTGTGTGTGTGTGTGTGTGTGTGTGCGCGTGCTTGGGTGTGTGTGTGTGTTCCGCGGAGCACTCGGCCATGAATGTGGTTCTGCATTCATCATTCATGCTGTGCAATAAAAAGGCGGGAGGGGAGAAAGGGGGAGGGAGGGTGCGGGGTGGACGGAGCGGAAAGCAAACGTTTCTCCCCCTTCAGAGCCAAACCTCAAATTCCAACACGGAGGTACCACTCTGAAGGGACCACAGTGTGTCCACCTAAATACCAACATTATATTTGGGACGGAGCCTAAAAATAAAACCTACTTTCATCCTCAAACCCCCTGGCTCTGCAAATAGGCCCCCTATAAACCAAAGCAGCAAATTACAAACACAACCTCTGAAATTAATATTTCAGGTTGGTAATTTTTTTTTTTGTGGGTAGGGTCAATGGACACTGGTGGATTCATCGTTAGATCAGACTTTGCCATATGTTTAAAGCTTCTCTCTCTCTTTTCTCTCCCTCTCTCTCTCTCTCTCTCTCTCTCTCTCGCTCTCACTCTCCCTCTTTCTGTCGATCTATCTTGCTTCGTCTCTCTCCCCCTCTCTCTCTCTCTCTCTCTCTCTCTCTCTCTGTCTCTCTTTCTGTCGCTCTCTCTCTCTCCCTCTCCCTCTCTCTCTCTAAACCAGGACAACTGCCCATTCCACTACAACCCCAGGCAGTACGACTACGACCGCGACGACGTGGGCGATCGCTGCGACAACTGCCCCTACAACAGCAACCCCGACCAGACGGACACGGACAACAACGGCGAGGGGGACGCCTGTGCCGTCGACATCGATGGAGATGGTGAGGCTCTCTCAACGTTCAGTGACCATGATCATAGTTTCTCATTATACTATATCCTGTTCCATCGACGGAGATGGTGAGGCCCTCTCAACCTTCAGTGACCATGATCATAGTTTGGTTAAAATATTAAATACTATATCCTGTGCCATCGGTCGATGGAGATGGTGAGGCTCTCTCAACGTTCAGTGACCATGATCATAGTTTGGTGCAAAAATTAAATACGTTTGAACATACACCCTCATTATACCATATCCTGTGCCGTTGACTATGATGGAGAGGCTCTCTCAACGTTCACTGACGATGATCCTAGTTTGGTTAAAAAATTAAATACACAATTTGAACATACACCCTCATTATATTATATGCTGTGCCGTTGACTTCGATGGAGATGGCGAGGGTTTCTCAACGTTCAATGATGCTGTCAGTGACGATGATCATAGTTTGGTTAAAAAATTAAATACATTTGAACATACACCCTCATTATTTAATATGCTGTGCCGTTGACTTCGATGGAGGTGGTGAGGGTCTCTCAACGTTCAATGATACTGTCAGTGACGTTAATCTTATTTTCATAAAAATGTAAACATATACCCTCGTTATACTATATGCTGTGTCGTGGGACAGGCTGATCTGACTTGGAAGATGTCACTCCAGCCACACGCTTCACCCGTTCATAGAAGTACATTTTGTTTTCTTTCGACAGGCATTTTGAACGAGAAGGACAACTGCCCGCTGGTGTACAACGTTGACCAGAGGGACACGGACCTGGATGGAGTCGGGGACATGTGCGACAACTGTCCTTTGGAGCATAATCCCGACCAGGTGTGTGTGCACCCGCACGTCACACACACACACACACACACACACACACACACACACACACACACACACACACACACACACACACACACACACACACACACACACACACACACACACACACACACACACACACAAAC
>JAVQJS010050357.1:0-10784 GCA_036024795.1 Galaxias rostratus | reverse complement strand
TAATATATATTAGGGACATTTATGCCGTAGTAATCCAAATAGAATCGCCATATCTTGGTTTATTACCTGGACAACATACACGTGTGGCTCAAATGGGTTGCACCTGGGCTGAAATGTGAGGCCCTCTTATGGACCACAGTTGGTGCGTGAATTAGGGTATACCTTATTTTACAGTAAACCCCTAAATACCTTAAACTACTGAAAGTGTGTACAGACATACTGTAAAATATAGTGCTTCAACAAAGAAAGACCAGTAGTATAATTCATGTTTTACTTTATCAATAAAAATGTAAGGTGCTCAAATGCAAACCCAAATTTGAATAGTTTGTCTATATTTGAAAACACAAAAATTAAGTACTCAAAAAAGGAAAAATGCAATGCAGCTCCCCCTTACTTCTCCATCCTCACTCTCCCAACAGCCCGTGAAAAGAGGAAATAAATTAATCAACCATTTGCCAAATTCCAATTAAGTACACTTCTTTTTAGCGCCTTTCTTAGTGAACTCTAAATGTATATGGGTTTATAATTTCTACTGTTTCACAAAATCACAATACCTGCATTCAGGTACTGTAATACGGGATTTGTAACGAACGCTGATTCTTGCATATATGAAAACACATTTTCCAAGTAGGCCTTTTGAGGATTATGCTTTTTACATGAAACTACATAGTTGAATAACCTTTTTAAACATTGACACAGGTTACTTCATCAAAATTAAATTCAGTTACTGGGGCAGATCCAATCAGCTCTATGCCAAAGCATTAACCTTTTGATTAGTCACAACTTCCACACATACAGGCTCCAATTAATGAATGGAAAACATTTCAACAAGTGTATTTTATCAGCTTTTGAAAGTTTATCTATGTCTATTATATTGTTATAAAGCCATTATTCATTTATTATTAGGCGAATTCTGCGGTATATACATATATATATAGATATAGATATATAGAACTCTACATGGATCTGCCCAGACTCTGCTATTGTCTGCCTTATTTCTGAAGGGGGACGACAGTGAATACTGACAACTTACTCAGGACATCAGGAGCCAGAGGACCCATCTCCAGTTCAACACAGGGAAGACCAAGGAGCTGGTGGAGGACTTCAGGAGGTACACCCACACAGGTCATATTGAGGGAATGGATATTGAGATTGATCAATTTTCCAAGTACCTGGGGGTTCACCTGAACAATAAACTGGACTGGACTGGATTGGTAACTCTGCTGCTCCGTACAAGAAGGGTCAGAGCAGAATCCCCCTGCTGAGAAGACAGGTCTTTTGGAGTGCAAGGGGGACTTCTGACGACCTTCTTTGACTCTGTAGTGGCATCAGCCATTATTTACTGAGTGGTATTCTGGGGCAGCAGCATCTCCGCTGCTGACAGGAAGAAGCTGAACAAACTGGTTAACTGGGGAGCCCTCTGGACACTGTGGAGGTGGTGGGGGACAGGAGAATAATGGTCACGCTTTAATTCTTGTTAGTCAATACGTCCTACCCCCTCGAGGGCACTTTGTCTGCACTGTGCAGCTCCGTCAGTGACATGCTGCTTCACCTGTGGTGTCTCACAGAGAAATACTGCAGGTCCTTCCTGCAGCGATCAGACTTTACAACCACCACGGCCCCTGGTCGACTATTTCCAGCTAAACATTGTTTTTATACTGGGCTATATACTTTACCATGGATGTGTACTTATTAGATGTGATTTTGTGATGTACGCTTGTCACTGTATTTAATATGTTTATTTTACTGTTTATATGTACTGTCCACTTATTTTTGCTGCAATTATGTAAATTTCTCCGCTGTGACAAATAAAGGAATTCTGATTCTGATTAAAACCGAGCTCACATATGACGTGTGCCAACTGTGCTATCTGGTGGTCAATCGACGCTACTCGACACATCTTGGTGCCATTTTAGAGGCCATTGTTTCTTTGTTAGCAATCATTTGAAAAACATCATTCAATATTATACTACAATCATATTTTATTTAATGTAGAGACAAATAAAAGAATCCAGAAGTTCCAAAAGTATGTCTGCAACACCTAAAGTACAGTGACACAACACCACTCTAGGGTGAAAATGAGACCTATTGGTTAGTGCAAGAACACATAAATGATAAGAAACATAACCAGTATCAGAGCCACAGTGTCTGAATATTTTGAACAACTGACAGAAAAACCAGCGTGGTTAGGTTTCGGTAAGAGCAAGGGATACAATTAGCATTATTGCATCCGCTTTCAATTGCAATCAAGATTTGCATGAAGATTTCCTGATTGCAATAAGGGAAAATTAAGAGAGTTTTTAGACTCGTCCATAAAGCATCTCTTTCATTGTCTGAACGTGACTAAATATTGAAATTCATCTCCCCCAATATTTAGTTGTTAACACAAACTGTAGATTTGTATTAAAGCCTACAATATGTGTACTTCAAAACTACAAATTATTCAATTTTGTTTTCTAAAATGTAAAGTATATGTATGTATGGTATTAATAAAAAATGTGGGAGATTTTGAAAAAAATTCTTATGAACCATAACCTTAATCTGATCATTTTTAAATACTTACCAGTCAACTATCCAATGATAATCTAACAAAGTTCAACAAGAAATATTGAAAATGATATAGAAGTGAGGGAGACACAGTAAAAACCCTTCGTAATTTGTATTATGGCTATAATTACCATTCCAATGCAAACCACAATACGCTTGAGACACTAATTGCATATACAATGTTTAAACATCTCAATAAAGCAGTCTTGATCTATGTTTACTTGAGTGATTTGTCAATCAATGAGCCAAATTTCAGATTCTAGGTCATCTTTCCTACAGGCAGAATAAAGCTTGCCGTGACAATAGTTTACTTAGCAAGACCTCCAAAGTCCAAAATTAGGTGTACACTGATGCTGTCCCCAAATAAAGTATAAATTATGACCGTGGTCTCCTAACATTTTTTAAAACTTTCAAAGTTACCAAAAATGTTTACTTACAAAGCCATTATTAGCAGATTCAGAGTTAGCTGAATTGGATCCTCAAAAGTAAAAAAAATAAAATAAAAACCAATGCCATAAAGGTAAAACACAATTAGAATTTCAAGGGAAAACGTGTTTTAATTGCTTCCCAATAGTCTTATCACCAGATAGTATATGGCTGCCATCAAAAAATGCAGGTTCTGAGATGATTTGAAGACACCAACTGGAATCACTTTCCAGGGAATAAAAAACATCAAACCTTTTTATTTTTTACACAGGCCAGTCTGTACTAGGCCAGTCTGCCTTTCAGAGTAGTTCAGCAAATGAGACTAGTGAAATTACACTATTGAAACAGGTTAAAACCATGTTGCTCCAACTCAGAGAATATTTGTAACCAATCTGTATACCACTGTAGAAATTTTTGTTCTTTCCCAATAAATCATTAACAGTTTGTCCTCATGTGACAAGGTGCATGTACAAAGAAGTAAGGCTTGCAGGATCAGATCACTGGCAAATGGCAGTTTGGTTGAGCGTTTTCTTTTGAATTCAGTTCTCCTTGTTTGTATATTACATTGTAGCATCATTCCAAAAAAGGTAAAGATCGAACATGATCTGACCATGTACCAGAAGAACTACATTTCAGTAATGGCGGGCCAGTCTGCAGTTGGATTAACAGACTGGAGGTGTTGACCCTATGCGTCTTTTAAGTAGTCAGAAGCCAAGTCAATGCAAGAAGGATTTACACACACAAAAAACTAAATATTTTACACCCATTATACCATTTATTTGTAGGAAAGACATTATGCAGTTGGGGAGGCCTGACTTTTTTTTTTAGAACACTGCAATGACAATGTTAACAACATTGCCCTGACAATGACAGCCATATACATCAAGGTGAGTTAACGATGCCACTGTGTTTAGTTTCAACAGTGGGTCAACAACCATAGAACTAGCAAACCATCTTTATGGGCTTGACAAGGAATCTGAAAGGATTGTTTAGTCTTTACGCATAAGTGGGTATGTTTGCCAGTGAATGTCTTTTTATGAAAAGGTCAGCAGTTATACTCTGTGCATACTGTTGAGTGATGTTGTGTTGGCACCAGTTGTGTGTGTGTGTGTGTGTGTGTGTGTGTGTGTGTGTGTTTCTTAGAAGTTAGGAGCGGGAAGGAGCATCTTCAAAGCTGATGATGCTGGACTCCTGTCCCCCTGTGGAGCTATGTGAAGAGGCTGAAGCACCACCAGCTAGCGACAGGGTAGTATCCCGTTCAGAAAGCAGTGGTTGTGTCTCGGTTCTGACCTCATCCTCCTCTTCGTCATCCATACTCGGCCAGGCTGATTGGTCCTCTACTCGCTTTAGCCGTTCATTCAGGGCTTTCAGAGCCAGTTGCCTGAAAGGAGAAAACACAGGACAAGGTTACAGCTATGGAAACATGAAACTATTAGTTTGAATTTATCTTTATGCTTGTGCAATAAAAGCATTAACCTTCTTCTTTCAGCATCCTGTGGGTCTGTGCCTGGCAGGCTGATAGTGATGGAGGATGGTGCTCCAACATCGTACCTCTTCACCATTTTTCTGCAAACCTTGATCTTCACCAGAGCTGCATGAACCAACCCTGCCAGTAGGCCCACCACAGGCTGCACTGCCTCCGGAAAAAAACTGGCAAATGCAAAGTGGTCTGACATGTCCCCACGGCCACGGCTGTGTCTCTGATAGAATCTCAGGTAAACCCAACCAGCAAGAGAACCGTAGATGTATGCCGCCAGTGGAGCGGCATCCTTCAGCAGCCCTGAGAGGCACAGGACAGCCAAAAGGAGGAGGACAAGGGCAGGTGCTGCTTTGAGTCTCACCTGGGGTACTGTGAGCACCGTGGTATCTCCCATTGTCTGTTTCAGAGCCACCAAGACGCCACCGAGGAAACTGATAAAACCATGGACACGGACTGCAAACAGGAAGTTAAGGTCAAAGGTTGCAGCATAGGTTAGGAGGTATGAGAGACCAACTAGAAGCCCAGCAGAGACATTGACAAATGTGAAGAAAATAAGAAGCTCCAGAGCTCCCCACAGTGGCTCCAATAGACGACCACATGCCATGACAGTCACCATGTTCGCAGCCAATCCCCAAATATGCTCCTCAACCACCCCATGTGTTAGCAGGGTCCAAACCCAGAAGTTGGGGGGGAAGAGGTAGCCTGGAGTCACACCGAGGGCATATGGGGTGTCAAAAGCCCATGATAGTAGGTAGAGGAGGAGCACTACAGCACTTATCAACTTAACCACCACACTAGTGCTGGCTAGAGCACCCAAAAAGTGCTGTTGTGCCACCGGTAGGTAGCGATTCATGTCTGTTGACGGACCTTCACTTTTGGCCAATAAATCCCTATAGTGTATACAGCAGATGAGGTTCTGATTGGCCTGTGATTATCCGTGCCAGGCAGAGACTGCAGAGAACATCCACGCTCGTCGATGGAACTTCATCCGGGGTAAATGGCGATCAACTGTATTTCCAATTTAACTAGCTGGGTAAAGGACGTTTTCTATCGATGGTATTGGTTACTAACCATATTAATGTCCTCAAAAAACGAGTAAGTTGGACTGGTAGAAAACTCGGTTACAGAAACTCACGCAATCAGTTCTATTTAGATGGTTACGTTATCTTACCGAGTCGACGTCGTCACTCACACTTCACATATCCTTGTCATGAAGTGAGGCCAAACAGGACAACACTTGCCAAAACTTTAACCCGATGAACCAGCTAGTACGTTTGAGCTACCTAAAATAACACTTGCTAACAAACTAGCAACATACGTCTACTATCAAGAGGCCTTCAAAACACTGCTGTCGAAGCCAATTTTTTTCTCCGTAAAATCCTAATAGTTTGCTCTCGTGTTTTTTTTTTCCTTTCGGTTACTATGCGGTTATTTTGAGTTGACAGGGTGACGCTAAATCATGTACAAATACATGTTCTCTTAGGCCTGACACTCCCTAAACGGAATGGTAGCGTTAGCCCATAACAGCCTGAAGCAGCACTTCATTTCCGTCAGCAGAAAAAATACAATTCTTCTTTTTCTTCTTCTTCAATTAATTTAACGGCGGCTTGCAACCAGCCAATCTATGCATTCCGCCATCTATTGCACCGGACTGGGTAGTGTCATGACACCTTAGTATGACCAACATTATGCAACTGGCTTTACATTTGTCGTTGGCTGTTGTTAGTTAGGACACACGTGTTTGCATTTTCTTTTAAAATTAAGTGATTCAACGGTGAATACTCTAAATGTGTGTTAGTTACAACACGTTTAAAAAAAAAAAAAAAAAAAAAAAATTTCAGTTGATCTAAAAGTGACAATTTTAGTGTTGAATAAAGATTTTTATTATACTGAGCTGATACTTCGGTGCAGCCAAACGATGTCTTCAGAAAGCTCGAAGTCTATCCTTAGTCCTGTGGCCAACTTCGAGATTAGTTTACTTCTTTGTCTAGGAAAAATATTATATGTGGCTACAGATGCTTTAAAAAAGGAACAGCCCTTACAGTTACATGGTCGTTTACCTAAATTAAGTCTAAAATATGATTTACGTGAATGCTAAAAACCGAGAAGGTGTCAAATAACTCAACGTGTTATAAAGCGGCTCTAGTCAAAACAATTATAGGTTTCAAACGATAGTTTGCAAAGGCACTGCTTGTAATTGCATTTGTACACGCAAAATCGGTGCTAGGTAATCACCGAGTAGAGAACCCATTTCAAAACGTTTCAGTAAAATGTTGGTCCTACTGCAAGGCCATTGCACAGTAATATTTGCACATCTGCTTTTTTCCTATAAGGCGGCAATAAACAAGCATTCGCTCGTTGAAATAGAATCGATCTTGTATTTTTAGCTGTCAAAGAGTAGCCTATCTGCACATTTCTGCAGTCGAATTTTTTTGGCACGCATCCAAGGTCTATTATCTCGGTTTATTTTGGTGACTCAGAACTCTCGTTCTGTAAAACGAAGGCTACTGTTAAGCGTAGCATAGAGAACAGAAATTATTCATCAATGGTTCTTCAATTAATATTCATGGTTTATTTTTTTTCAATTTCACTCAACGGTTTACAATCAAATAAAAAAAAGTTGATCATATCGCACATTTCATACTGCAATATTGTGTGATTTCGAAATGTTCATGTACGACCCATCACTAAATACTGATCATGCCACTCAATGCAATATTTTAGGAAACCAATGCTTTGGTGGACATAGAGAGTAATCAAATGCGAAATTATAGTATAAAAAGGAAAGTATAGAAATACACAATAGATGAAAGGAATGTTCCTGATTTTTTCATTGCAATTGAAATGCGACCTACCTAAAATACCAGAAGTATTTTAAATATGTAAAAGTATTTTCATATGTAAAAACTAGGTTGAGTTACGGAAACTCAAAATATTAAATACGGCAAGGCCAACAATGTTTGTATTTTATTAAAAAAGGATCAAATGCGTTTACTATTGGATCATCCCACACAGCGTTTAGGACGCTCTCCAAAAGAGATGATCATTCATTTGTTAAATCTGCTTTTCTATATACTGAATACTGAAGCTAAATCACATTTGCATCCAGTCCCCAATTGAAAAAACACACATTCATATATTGCTTTTAGATTGCTGGCCATTAAGGTGACACTCCTGTCTAGGGTTATATATTCTACAGACATCCTGTTTCTGGTGTGGCCCCTCAAGAGCCACAGTTGATAACCCCTGCAACTTCCTAAACAGATGGTTAACCTTCATTTACAACATGCTACTGTGATCAACAGTTAATTCATCAACCAGTCGGAGCATTCACACATCATTGTACACGATTGCAAGTCAATTTGAATTCTGCCATTACAGTTGCCTTTTATCTTGGTACAGATAACCTTAGAGATAAGCTTCACTTACATTCCCAATCAATCAGCATAGCTAAAAATACAATTAAATGTGTTATAGGCCTATGTACCGACTGACATCACCATAAGATTACTTAAAACAATGAAAATGATGGAAGCCCACAAAGGACATTTATTCAAATAAAAATGTATTTATTAAATGTCCACAATAGCATTATCCCTTTCCACACTTGTATGTGTTATTTGAGACAGAATGTAAATAAAAATGCAATCATTCTTACCCCAATTCTTGCAGGAGTTCAGAGTCAATATTTTTGGCTTGGAAAATGTGACTTTATTTGACAAATACATGACAGACACGACAATCCTGTAGGACAGTCTTTTTACTCAATCCCCAAAAAAAACCTCCCCAAAACTCTCACAATAATCCCTCCCTTTCTCCTGCTCTTTCATTTTATCCCAAACTGAACAGAATGTTACTCCTAGGAAACACATGCTGTCACCAGGTCTCCTCGAGCAACAGATTCCATATGTTGACTATGACTATGCAGTATAATGAAAACCACATGTGGAGGTTTCCCTGTGAAGTCACAAGGCCCCCTGGCTCTACAGATGGTTTATACAAATTGTGCTACATAAGCCACTGAGTGTTCTTCTTTGCATAACTACAGTTTGCACTGTACTAAGTGACAGAAGGAGGAAGTGCGGTCCAAATGAAAGACCCGCCTTGATGAGAGAACTGACAGATTGCATTTAATTCTATATGTTATATCCCTGATGTTACGATGACTTGAAAATGCGAAGGCAGTAGACTCCTAGTGTTGATTCACAAATCGCATTTGAATGTAGTCCGCTGCACAGCGGTTGTACTGAAGATGAAGTCTTTGAAATGCAGTGGCAAATGCAATTTCTTTTTAATTTCCATATTGTTGAACAACTGCATTTTAATTTTAAATTTGACATAAATAATGCTTGCACAAAAGAAACATTTGAATACGATTTTTAATATTGCGTTTTAATATAAAAAGTTTGAATTAACATCTGAATATTGTCGGTGGTATGGCGGGGTGGGAGCTTTGAAGCTTTTTAATTTTAATATTGACACAGAATGCCTATTGGAGCCTTCGGAAACGTAAATGTAAATGACCATTTGGGAGATAAAATACTTCTCGCAGCATAGTCAATACAAATGACAATGCAAAAGGCAACAAGAAATGCATTGTGTAAAGCAACAGGAAAAAATAACCAATGCGAAGCAAGTACAAACAAAATGTATGAAGCCGACGCTATAGCCATTGACAAACGCAAAGCCAGTTGGAGCCTATCCCAACTGACGTCAGGCGAGATGCGGGGTACACCCTGGACAGGTCGCCGGTGTATCACAGGGCAAACACATAGAGACAACGGTATAACAACGGACACTCACATTCACACCTGACGTCAGTCAGAGTCACCAATTAATCTGCACATTTTTGGACTGTGGGAGGAAATCGGAGTACCTGGAGAAGACCCACGCCAACACGGGGAGAACATACAAACTCCACACAGAAAGGCCCTTGGGTCAAGTGTGGATTGAACCCAGGATATTCTTGCTGTGAGGCAACAGTGCTAACCACTGGGCCACTGTGCCACCCCTATAGCATTCCCAGTTACCAGAAATCCTCCCAAATCTAATCTCAAATCTTATCTCCAACTCTATTTAACAGGATTTCCCTCTGCATATCATGTTCATGGCAATAATAATAACAATAGAAATAATACGTTTTTAATAATACATTTGATTTATAAAGCGCTTTTTGTGCCACTCAAAGACGCTGAGTAGACACTGAGCAAATATGCATTTGAGCAATTTAGCAATTTCCTCAAGTAGATTTGAAACCATGCTCTCTCATCTAATTGGGCTGTCCCGAGTTGAAAGAGCAGCCAAATTCTGGATTACTTGTGGTGTGTTTGGTTGAGATCCCCGAAAGACCAGCTTTGCTTAATTTGGGAGGAGAAGATTACCTGAAACCATTCATTGTTATAATAGAGATAGTGGCTTTGAACAGTGGCTTTGAAGCCAATAAACAGCCTCTGTTTTGCTACAGTTTTGCTGCAGTTGAGCTTCAGGAAGCTCATACCCATCCAGCTTCTGATATCCAGTAAGCGGTCGGTAAGGCAGGGGGGAAGGAGAGCAGTGGTGGGTTCTGTAGAGACAGAGAGCCGTCCAAATGATGGGAACCTCATGATGGGACATCCCAAACCACACAGTCTAAGCGTAGGCTAAAATTGTAATTCTTATTTTGATAAGGAAGAAGTCAACAGTGTATGAAATACACTAAATACAAGTACCCTCTCGTAGCATATGGAGGCTTTACTTTTGCACTGTGCCATGGTGCTGGCAACCGAGGGCCTGGACCAAGATATAATTTCAGATCTTATATGATCTTAAAATTTACTAACATTCTTTCTTTGATGTCAATTGAGTTTGAAATAAAAAGATTTGGAAGGATGACCAGGCGACGATGGATGTTGCCAAATTTAATCTCAGCACTCTAAAAAATAACAGTAATTCATTGATATAATTTTTTAAATCCGTTTTAGCCCTTTTACTTTAGATTCTGTAAACTTACCAGAGACGAGACAAACTATTACAGGTTCAAAAGACTTATTTATACCATGCTTTCTTAGACCTCTTTGAATAGTTACAACTTGCGGGAACCGAGTGGAGAGCATGCATGTAACGTGCATATTAGCATGGCCACGTCAATCATGTCTATACTGCAATCCTCATACGCTTCTCATACCAAAACTTAACTTAAACACTTGGGAGCCGTCTTATGTATATATAATTAATTAGTATAATCAATTCAATTAACTAGCATAGTAGAATGTTCATTAGTTCCATTAATGTTCTTTTTTATGTATATATGTAAAACTAATGATAACATACTAATGTACCCATTTGGATCCGA
>JAVQJS010050351.1:0-12387 GCA_036024795.1 Galaxias rostratus | reverse complement strand
TGTGTGTGTGTGTGTGTGTGTGTGTGTGTGTGTGTGTGTGTGTGTGTGTGTGTGTGTGTGTGTGTGTGTGTGTGTGTGTGTGTGTGTGTGTGTGCGTGCGCGCGTGCACGCGCGTGAGAGAAACTGCATTTGCAAACTTGCGGGCGCACAACACGTTATGCTTGTATTGAAGAGGGACATTTTGGGTGGAAAGTGGTGGTGAAGTTGTCCAGAACCCCCCTGTGTCTACGTGTTCTGTCTTGGCTTGTGCTGTTTGAGAACAACCAGGAGGCCTGAGTGGCTGGCTGCCTGTCGATGTGTTTGATACATTCTGTGAGTTATGGACTCTTTAAACATGATGGAGTGGACTGGAAACGTAACTCGCACCGGTCATGAATAATGAAGGATACGGTGGATGCTGAAGAAATGACAGATTAAGTAAAACCCTCATTTGTGCTATTTTACATAAGTAGGAAATTCCCACTTTTGAATGGCTGTGTGTATTGGCAGAAAGTGTCCCCTTGTATGCGACGGTCCCGAACTTCCTTAGCATGTCTAATAGGTCTCTTAGTGTACATGTTAGTATACAGGCCAGGGAAGAAGAGAGATATGATAGAGGACAGAAGAAGCAACTAGCAACATTAAAACAATATACAATACAAAAGAAGGACAATCATAGAGCAGTTAACCTAGGCACATATGAATCCAAGAAAGTATATATCTCTCTTTAAAGAAAAAAGGGAATTTTAGTCGAGTACTACAGCACTGCAATAGGGGGACATTGTGCAATTCTCGCAAAAACTGATGTATTTATATCCATGGGGAAAATACACAATAATTGATTAAAACCAAATTTAGTTTCTTATTGTTGGTATTGGACAGTAACTATAGTTAGTTATGTAGATGTTGTCTGTCATGAAAGCGTATTGCCTAAATAGATGATCCTGACAGCTAACCACCTGCCTGTGCTGTCTCCTCTCTCCTGTAGCCTGTCTTTGTATGGTCCCATGGCGGCCTACGTCAACCCTCATGGCTACGTCCATGAAACTCTGACTGTCTACAAAGCCAACAACCTGAACCTGGTTGGCAGGCCCTCCACGCTGCACAGCTGGTTCCCCGGGTAACTCCCCCTCTGCTCGTGGACGTGCAATGATGTACCCTTTACCTACCGCACTGGCAGCATGCCAACACTATAGAAGACAGACTTAAACACAAGTTCTGTGAATTACAACGTGATTTATTTGTATCTATTGAGAAGTAATGTAATTAACATCAACAATCCGTTACACAGTGTTCCTTAGTCTTGGCCAGGCCTTGCCATGTTTGGTTTAAAATTACAATGCATTGCCACATGCTTAAAAGCTAACCAACAATTTATGGGACCTGATTTGTTTTAAAAAATACGTCCCTCTCTTTTGCGGGCTAAGAGCACTGTGTACCCTCCGACTTGGCGGAATGAGAGTTCTCTCAATACCAATGGAGAGATCCCCGTGACGGCACTTTCTGCCCTAGGGTAAAACATCTATCAAAACCTCTGCAGAAATTGCATTAAAATTAAAGTGTCATTCCCGGCTTGAAAATGCATTTGTGCCAGTATCGACTTAAAGTATCCTCTTTAGGACATTGGCAAGGAAAGATATTTTGCTTGAGTGAGTATGATAATTGATATTGCATTACGCAACTATGTAAAGATGTTTGAAAAACTTGAATCCCATTGAATCTGAAAAGGCTATTCGGTGAGCACTGCACCCGTCACTAGCTACAAGCTTGATTTCCACAGCAACCTTAGTGTCACATGAGACACTTTTCTTTAAACTATGTGCTGTTACGAGGTGGGCTGCTCTCTTGGTATGTTAAGAACCGGTGTCAAGAATTAGATCTGTTACAAAGATGACTGGCTCGGGAGTCTGTGTTCCCACATGAAAAGCTGTGAGGGATTTTCTATTAGAAAGTGAGCTAGAAAAGCATTATTGAAAGATTTAAAAAAGGGATCGCTGAAGAGGGGCATGAGCCGGCTGTGGGGGTATGTGTTCGGGTCATATTGACATTTACGCTAGTTTGACAACCTTTGTAAGCCCTGTTCATACTGGAACAGCTAGCTGGTAGGTCGTACTGTATGCAAGGTTCCAGTTGCACACCTAATTCCAAGGATATGAGAGGTCATTCCTATTTGTGCCTCCTCCACAGATATGCCTGGACAATCGCTCAGTGCCGGACCTGTGGGTCTCACATGGGGTGGAAGTTCACGGCTACTAAGAAGGACTTGTCCCCTCCTCGTTTCTGGGGGCTGACCCGCTCGGCCATGCTGCCCCGCATCCCCAAGAGCGAAGGCGAGGAGGGAGAAGAGGGCTCTCGCCTGCTGTGCTTGTGACATGGGACTGCCACCATATCCCCATGCCTCAAACCGGAGCCCTCTGTCTGGGGTTCTTCTTTTGAAATCAAGTCATCCCAAGCCACATGACTGCCATGTTAGCAAATCCATTGTCTTAGTCAAATGGTTCTTATTCTACCACTGGGATAGAAGAAGGGAAGGGTAGTGCAAAGGTAGATTATGGCAGGGGAAAAGTGGGGAAACAAGGGAGTTGTGATGGAAGCATTTTATTGTGCATATCCTAGCTCAGCATGTCCTCAGTATCTTCGAGACTACTACTCCTCTCTCTGCTTAAGACACCCATAATGCCAGCTTCTTGAAGTACCATTATGTGACACTATTTATCTCTAGTGTGCGTTTTGTGGGGATTTGACTCGGATTAAATTGCTTAACTTAGGACTGCTAATGGTGAAGAAAGATGACTAGTGTTTGATGGCCTAGTTTTCACACTAGTTGGAGCGAGAGTTCCTGTCACTAAATAACAAGCGCAGATGTTTTTCAAAACGGCTTTTTAAAGGGGCAAAGCCATTTCTTTGTTTTCTAAAAAGAATGCAGATTGCTTTCTTTTTTTTCTTGTTCTTTGGTTGTACTAGGCATTGCCAGTCAATCAATCAACCAACATACTTGCAGCTCTTTAAAGAGTTAAGTTGCTGGAACATTTCAGCACGATATAAACAAAAGTCAATATAAAACAAGTCAAAAAACATCCACAAAAGATTCTGTTCTATAGATTCCTCTTCTTATATTTGTCTGTTTTAGCCTTAACAGATTGCTGTGATGCAGGCAACAATTTTTGAGGGCATGATATATTTCCTACAAAATATTAGGGTCTAAGCCTATATTGATAGAATTGTTTCTCTTTGATTAGCTTCTATTGACATTAATTGGCAAATAATGGAACGAGAAGTATTTGCTCTTATAGGTTACTGTGTTGATAGAAAAAAGGAAAAGCATTGCTGTCTTATTTTTATTATCACAACCATTTATGTAATGTATATGTACAAATGTGAGTATCATTTGTAAAGAAATAAGGTCCAATGTACTGGAAGACACTGTGCCTCAGAAGACAATTATTCTGGACTCTTCGTTCCCACTTTTGAAGAACAGAGATGGTTAGGTGCCTCGTGTCAAATAGACTGGGCTGTTGAGAAGACAAGAGCCAGAGAAATCAAATATTTTGTCGTTTTCTTTTTTTAGAATATCCTCAGTCAATATGTTGAGACCATTCTATTTTTGCTGTATGCATATTTCAGTGTCATGCCTATGTTGTGAAAACATTGTCCCATCAGGAATTGGTATCAGTGTCGATGAGCCACAAGAATAATGCGTGGACATATGTAATAGATAAATGGTAGTGTGATGTCAATCAAGGGTAAGTTACATAAGTTAAGATATATGTCGCTAAGTTGTACTTCTTTATGGTACACAGTTATTTTTGACACATGTAAATTTAGTTGGGATAAAATGCACTGATTATCATTATAGTCTTATCAAACTATGATTTTCTATTGTATGTAGAATCTGAACATAGTTGTTTCTTTCATAGCCATACAATTTCAATGTTGTGGCATAGTGAGGAAAATATTTGTTGAGCTTAACTATCACAAGTGATCATATTAAGTAATTTAATGCAATAAAGCCTGCAAACTGGTCCTTAAAGCTGTGTTTTATGGTGCACAACAAATGCGTCAATATGACATTCACAAAGCCTTGTACGTTAAATGAGCTTGACCATGGCTCATGTTAGAGGACAAAGTTCTTTGTTTTGAAAGATTTGCCAAAAAACAGTTAACCATTGTATCTGATGGGCTAGAATCTTTGAAGGCGGCATTTGTTGCTGCAAATCTTAACATTAGGCAAAATGGAGGGCTTGTAGTCTTAACCTATATAATCTTTTACCAAGTAACACACATCCCTCTTATGGTGTAACATTTATTTATTTATATTAATAGCACAGACTCTTTGTCTTTGTATTAAACAAAAGCTGTATTCTTAAATAATGATAATCCTTTTTAAACCAGGTGAGTCAACCTAGAAGGAGTTGGCAGCATAGCTAAGTGGCAGACACAATAAACACAAACAATTTTTAAAAGTACACATCTTCAGAAAATACAAAATCCTTAAAGGGAAGTACATAAGTAAATTAAACTGACAATAAAAACAACTCGGGATGCAAATCATTCTAAACATGGGCTGCGGCTTAATTCAATTAATTACGCATGGAAACAGTATAAACTCCTGGAACAAGAGTGATAAATGTACTTCATCTCCTATTATAGGAGGAAACTACTCTCCCCAACAAGCACTCTAGATAGAAGATTATTTCCAACTATAGTTTTATAAATAAACTGATACCAATGTCCCAGCTGTACAGCAACAGTAAATGTGTCACTGTTGTCAACAAAACATCAGTTGTCTCAGGTGATATTTTCTTTAAAGCTTTCTCTTATTTTTTGCAAACATTTTGTTAATGAGGGGTCAATAAAGTCCAATCCAATTCAATGGGGGTCTGTTTTGTGAGAATGAAAGATTGGTCAAGCCACAGGTGGACACGTCCACGGTTACAATTTTTCCAAGAAATTGCTCTTGTGACTGGACTGAGTATAGTGTGTGCGCCTTTGCATCTTAGCCATCTTTAGTGTCTCCCTTTTTGATGGACAGACTGGATATCCAAACACTCACTCAGTAGGGGGCTAATGTGTTGTTTTGAATGGGTGGCAGGAGACTGACGTTTTAAGGAGAGCTTCAAGCACATCCATGCACGTAGTTGAGCAGGTGTTCAGAAAGGAACGTGAGGGTACCTTAAAGAACATAAATTATACTGAAATACGCAGGATTGTGTACCGGAGCAAAATGTTACTTCACAAACTTCCCCTGTGTTCATGTTTTCAAGTTGTACAAAATAAAAGAAGAATCGATATGTTGTAAAACTGTTACTTTTGTGTTATATGTATGTAGATTTACGTATATCTTTGTTATTTTATCTATGATTTTTATTTTTACATATTTACTATTTTTAACAACTAACATCCCTTTTTTGCTGCCTAATACATATGTAGTATTCTTTTCATATATATTAATTAAAGATCAGAGGAGAAGGTGGTAAGTACATAGTAACAATTCAGTCAGCTTATTACTTTTATTATGTCGTTGGAAGCCGTATTACAATGTCCTTTCCATGCCTGAGCAAATAACCTAAATGCTATCTTTGGGTCCCAGTTCTTTTTTAATGCACTGTCACTATGTCCTGTGCAAATCATGGTGTCTTTACCAGGACAATAATTGGCACTCTTTCAGATCAGTGTTTATGCGTACCATAAGCTTAGTTTTTTTTTGTTTGGTGTCATCTTGTAAGTGTAGCACTCAACAAGGCTTTTCTGAGTGACTCTCCTTTCAGCACAGTCTTCAGTGTGTGTTAATCCAATGGAATGTGTGGAATGAAATGACCGTGTGTGCTGTGTTTGATCAGGGCAGGACCCGCCTCAAATCCCAGTGCCTTCCTATTTAGTCAAATGACAGCAACAATTTAATGTCAAAATGTACAGTTGTGAAATTGTTCAAAACCCCTTGAAGTTTGTGAGGTACATTTGGAAAAAGTAGGGACCTCCCTGTGCAAAGTGTTTGTTTTTTTCCGTTTCCATGCCTAAGAAGCACTTGTATTTGATAATCCAGATGTATATGTTCCTTCAGCCCCATACCATCTGGGATCTGTGCATATAGGTGGACCCCCTACCTCATTGAGACTTTCTTGTGGAATGTTACATCACATTGTGAGTGAGTCCGACACTCATTCAAACACCCACTCACTGGCTTGTCAAGTCAGCTGCTCCTGCCGGAACATCCCACCGTGTCACCAATAGATCCCACCTGGCAGGTCAGACTTCTCCACTAGGGTTCTTTTATGCCTTGAAAAGACTGCAGTATGCTATGGTTGTGTAAGGGACCTTTTGTATTTGTATTTTGTACATTGTAAGTGTACCAGATTGTACAAACCATTAAAGTATGGAGATACACGTAAGTCATGCCCTCTTCAGGCACTGCTTTATTATTAGCAGGGCGTTTTTATGCAATTAACATTCAGCAATTTTGGAATACCGAGTTCTGATTCAACAAATATTTGGAAAAGATTCTATAAAATCCCTTATATAACCGTCTTGTAGGACAGCACTCTTCTCTTTCAGATTCTCATCTGCAATGATTATTCACACCAGGTTGTACATATAAATGGAGGGCTATTCATAGCTTTTAGACACTCATTTTCCAGTGATATGGATATCCAGACAGAACCCATGTAATTGAGGTTGCTAATACTGGTCTTCACAAAAACAATCCCTTTGTCTCTATAGCAACTGTGATATTGGTCTACCAGGCCACTAATAGCTGAGGTTCAGATTAAAAGGAGTTAAAGGAAAATCAACCCTGAAATATATTTTATTGTTATTTCAAGTGTTTAATTAGACAGACATTAACAGAGAAACACATGCTTGTTATGTTTTGTTTGGATTTAAGGTGCATTTCAAAAGTTGTCACAACTTTTGTTATCAGCAGTGCATCCTTCCTGAAACTTTTATATTTCAATAAAATTGGTTTATGTTTGGTTAATATGTGAACAGATTATAGTGTCAATTTTTATATAAATAGTTACTTTCACAACACTTCTAATACATGTGTTAGGTGGAGAAAAATTAACCATGACTTCTAAACAAAAACTCTGAGTACAGTTCCCATCTAGCCTTCTGGAGGTGTTGTGGGCTCATCTCAACAAAACATCCAGGGGAGAAGAGACATCAAGTTGCCCATTTGGATACCCCAAGGAAATATCTGCTATCAGGCCAAATTCTTTTTCATGATTGGTTTTATGATACAAATTCTGTATGAGGATATAATGAATATAATAACATATGAAAGAAGAAAATAGAAAGCCATGATTGATTATTAAATATTTTCCTTTCACTTTATTTTCCATATATTCGGTATGCACATGCCAAGAGCATCTCTAGGCAATCATCTATATGAAATGTATGTGATGCATGTATGACTATATCACCATACCTGACATGCAAGACTTCCAATGTGACAATTCAGAATTACAAAAATGCCTGACCTCTGAAAACATGAATACTAATGTTACTATTTGAAATATATGTTCACTGTCACATCAACAAACATAGGCATTTTACACATGGCATTTTTTCTATACAGACTGAGACATTCAGTTAAAAAAGACCACGGCACCGATAGCCTAAAGAACATGTTTTGAGTGCAATGCTTTATCCAATATTTTTAAAATGGTCCATAAGAGTCTTTTTGTGTATAACCTCACAACTAAGATACACCATCCACGAAATGGCTGAAGACCATAGATTGAATAGACGCAATAAAGCACGGTCAAAAAGCAAAATGTACGAAAACAATACGATATCAAGTCATTGTCAAGTCAATGGGCTTTAACAGACAACATAAACAATGAACATGGTCGATTTTATTTTAGTCTCACTACTCCAACTGTTAATGACAATAGACTTAAATAATAGCCCAGCAGTGAGAGGTTGTGTTATCATATCCTTAAAACCGGACGCGCAGCATATGCTGTAGGCCAGAAAAATATGTAGAAATTGTATGTACATATCTCAATATGGCCTGATATTAAACAAATAAGTTAAGTGGGTTACAACTTTACTAATTAGTTCCAATTGTTTTTGTAACCCTGAACAACGTAGCGAGTTGGTTTATCATGTTTTTGATTCTGCCTGGTTATGGACATTTTCCAGGTGTGAAAATTGCAATGATAATAATCTAATAATAACAGATTTTTTATGTATTGTAAACATTATGTTGTGATTGAGTATCATTCTTTGACGAAGTATCCCCAGATAGGGGATCATCGTCTACACATATGCTACATATCAATAATGTAGGCAGTGTTAACTTAGCTATATGGTCTCCGTGGATTCCAAGACAATTTCGATTGTCAAGATAAATCCATACGTTAATTTGCGCATGCTTTTGCTCGTATAGTAGTGGCACATTGCAGTTTACATGTCCACTCCATTTCTGCTCATATTTATCTGCGTGCTTCATCACACGCTGAGGTTGCACTCATGCTCCATCGGTGACTTTACAGTCGACTTACATTCATATATGCATAAGCTCAATAGTGCGACATTTATTTTGAGTCTGATATGCTTCTGAAGCTTACATAGAGTGAGCTGACAACAGTGGCTTCTTCGTGAATTGAATCTTTGCCGTGGGGATGTCTTTGGCACAGAACTGTCAACAGCTTCTTAGGTAGCTGGCCGCTGAAGAGCAGGTAGATGCAGGGGTTTGCGCAGCTGTTAAGACTTGCCAAAAGCATCAGGATAGTAAACGTTGCATCTGTAATGACATTGCACCAGACAAATAGTTCACTTGAGGTTAACATTTGTCTTACAGCATACTAAATAATAATTAAAACACTGGGTAAATGGTTTGTGCGTAAAACTCCTGAACGCACGAGAATATCTGTAAGAAAACCTCGAGTTCATGTAGTTTATATGCATACATTAATCTAATTTAGGTTTGGCTTAAAAAATAATAATAATTGAATGTATTAATATAATACTTAATACAATGCATTTATAATAAGCTGTGCGAAAAGCAAAAGAAAATAGTACTGCATTTTTGTGGCTATTTTTTGTCATTTATCAACATTATTAGGGCCTAAATATTTTAAACAAGTAAGTTATATGTGGGTGAATTATGCAGTCAGCCCATCAAGTTTAAGAGTTTAAAGTTGGTCCACCTTGGCAACTTACTTTCTGTTGGAGCCTCCGTGTCCCAAACGGACCAAAGCTGGACAGTAAAGAAAGGCGCCCAACACACGATATAGACAACGACAATAACCACCGTCATCTTCACAGTCTTTATCCTGGCCCTCGAAACTCCTGCTACGCTGCTGGCTCTAGAGGGTAACGGGAGAGCCACTCCTATGTTTCCCTCTTGGTGTGTCTTTTGGTACAAATTCATTTGGATCGCCCGGCAAATAAGCGCCTGGCAAACCACCACAGTATGAATAGGAATTACAAAAATAGCCAAAGTTGTCCATGTTATGTATGTTTTTAGACCCCATGGCTGGACGAATTTAGCCCAACAATCATAAACCCCGGGTGCCACTTCGACCCGAGAAAAAATGAAAATCTGTGGTAAACTTCCCACCAGGGAGATTGCCCACGCTACGCACACAGGGATGTTCCAGCGTGCGCGCCTTCTCTGGAACGTCACCATGGGATTGCAGATCGCCTGGTAACGGTCAATGGTCATTACCACAATCATGTAAGTGGAAGCGAACATGCCAACAACTTGCATGTATTTGACCAGGCGACACACCAAATCTGGCCCGATGAACCTGTCCGTGACATCCCACATGAGCTGCGGACAAACCTGGAAGAACGCAACCACAAGGTCTGCTACACACAGGTGGAAAACGAAGACGCGCATCCTGGACACCGGTTTGCGCCGCTTCCAGAGTACCAATAGCAGCCCAGTATTGAGTATAGCTGCGCTGATGAAGATAATACTAAGCAGTGCAATCTCCACTTTAGCCAGGTTCTCGTCTCTTGGCACATCCTCCATTTCCATCCAACTAGAGTTACTGGCATTAAATTGGAACATTGTTTTCCAACCAGGCTAACCTTGGCCAAAGGTGCCTAATGCACTGCTGCTTTTGTTTTTCGATCAAGTTCCTCCAATCCAGTCTGGAGCTTTTCTCAGGAGAAGTGTGGCTTTTAACCACTGACATATGGGCTTTTGAAATAAATCAGTATTTAATGCAGCTATGTTCGTCGAAATTACTGGTTGAGAAATGAACAAAACTTTCTTGACGCACTGCTGTTTAGTGCTCTGTGTTTGTAAGGTGTGAGAAAAATTTTCAGCGTCGGAGTTGCTTTTTATATGAAGCAGGGAGGAGCTAGAGCCTATTATGCAGCAAGTGCAAAGTGGCAAAAAATAAAAAAATTACATAAAGACCAAGGCTATCTTCCTTTTAAACACTTTTTTTATATTTAAGGCACAGCAAACCAATGTATTGTTACTTAATCTTGAATTACTGACCATGAACTGTCACCCCTTCCAGAATTGTTTACACAGGAAAGTCAGTCAAATCGACTGTTTCAACTCACCCCCGCTGTGCCCAAATGGTTATGCTTATGTTAGATTAATAAAATAGATTAGATTAGATTAGATTAGATTCAACTTTATTGTCATTGTACAGAGGACACGTACTGAGACAACGAAATGCTGTTAGCATCTAACCAGAAGTGCAAAAGAAGCAGTAAAATGTATGTACATAAGTGATAAATATGTATACAATAGATCCATCCATCCATTATCAGAACCGCTTATCCTATGCAGGGTCGCGGGGGGGCTGGAGCCTATCCCAGCTGACTTAGGGCAAGAGGCAGGGTACACCCTGGACAGATCGCCAATCCATCGCAGGGCCTTAAAATATATAATAATAATAATATAATTTATCTTTATGTAATGCATCAATAAATTGAAGCCAATCGCTCCACACATAAATTCTTCAGGATCTCTCTATCTCTCTCTCTCTCTCTCTCTCCCTCTGTCTCTTTCTCTCTCTCTCTCTCTCGCTCTCTCTCTCTCTCTCACTTTCTCTCTCTCTGTGTCTACCTCTTTAGGTTTTTGCTGTCCAGACTATTTCATCATTTCGGACGCTGCAATAATAAAATAAAAAATAAACGGTTTTAGAATTGACAAACAACTTGACTTTTCAAAACAAATTTCCTCTCTCTCTCCCCCCCCTCTCTCTCTTTCTCTCTCTCTCTCTCTCTTTCCCCCTCTCTCTCTCCCTCTCTCTCTCTCTTTCTCTGAGCAGGACGCTGACGGAGCTGTTGAAGCAGCCTGGGGAGGCTGGGGGCCACCATCCAATAGGAACCAACGGAATCTCAGCCCGGGGCCTGCGAGCCAACAACGGTGAGTGGACGCAGCCGATTGGAGGGTTCAGTCTGCAAGGGAGCGGCTGATTGGAGGGTTCAGGAGGCAAGGGAGCGGCTGATTGGAGGGTTCAGGAGGCAAGGGAGCGGCTGATTGGAGGGTTCAGGAGGCAAGGGAGCGGCTGATTGGAGGGTTCAGTCTGCAAGGGAGCGGCTGATTGGAGGGTTCAGTCTGCAAGGGAGCGGCTGATTGGAGGGTTCAGTCTGCAAGGGAGCGGCTGATTGGAGGGTTCAGGAGGCAAGAGGACTGCTGATTGCAGGGTTCTGGTTGCAAGGCAGCGGCTGATTGGAGGATTTTTGTAGGACTCAGCTGATTGGATGATTTTATGCACAAACAGAAAAAGCAGATTGTGGGATTGACAGTTAATTGGATGAGTTGAGATGAAAAAAACCGCTGATTTGATGATTTGATCCACAGAGCTAGCTGATTGGATGATTTGATCCACAGCACTCAGCTGATCGGATGATTTGATTCACAAAATACAGCTGATTGGATAATTTGACCCATAGCACTCAGCTGATCGGATGATTTGATACACAAAATACAGCCGATTGAATGATTTAATAAGCAAAACACAGCTGATTGGATAATTTGATCCACAGCGCTCAGCTGATTGAATGATTACATACACAGAACACAGCGGATTGGATGATTTGATCCACAGAGCACAGCTGATTGGATGATTTGATCCACAGAGTACAGCTGGTTGGATGATTTGATCCACAGAGCACAGCTGATTTGATGATTTGATAGGGGAAAGGTGAAGGAATTTGACAAGTTTACTAAAGGAGCATCGATTGGACCTTGGGGGCTTAATTTCCTCCTGCTGTTGTCCAACACAAACACACACACACACACACACACACACACACACACACACACACTCCACCTGAGTCTCCAGGATAGACAGATGCAACAAACAGCTGGTGGTTAAACGCTACGTATTTGGTCTAAGCAACTGTTTGCTTGTGTGTGGAAGAGAGGGTGTGCTGTATGCGTGTGTGTGTGTGTGTGTGTATGCGTGTGTGTGTGTGTGTGTGTGTGTG
>JAVQJS010050350.1:0-10000 GCA_036024795.1 Galaxias rostratus | reverse complement strand
GATTTTCTTCAGGACGGTGACAGGGGCCCGCTTCAAGGGCCCGGTTGACGAAGGTTTCTCAGGGCCAATGTACAGGAAATGTCCTCTCTCGCCACATCAGAGGCATGTATTACCCCTGATTGCGTGCCACAACACTCGGTCCCCGTGTCCGATGAGGCATTTATTTCACTCAGTCAGTTTCTCCCCTAACCCTTATGCCAGGAATGTCTCTCTGTAAGTCCACGTCAAGCAAACAGCGGTGGTTGGATTGTTTTGCAAAGCTTTTGTTGTTTCTGCCTGGGCAGAGATTAACGACACACATTTTCTTGAGGTTGCATTTCTTCGCGGTAGGCTTTTCCATCGACTCCACCTGCTGACCTCTATTCGTGGAATGCGTTTTGGGTTTTTGTTGGATCAACCCGTCAACTACACACACACACACACACACACACACACACACACAACGATTCCCCTTAACTTCCCACTGAAATAAGCTGCTCTGCGTGTTTGCAACAGGCTGAACCGGTAAACAGTTCGTTTCGGCGGGTGATTACGTACTATACGAGAACTCTCACTTCTGTCAAGCTCAAAAGAACCGCATGCTGGCCTTTTTGGCCCAGGCCCAACAACAGGACTGTAAACATGGGTCATGGGGGACACTGTATCTTTATCGTGTTTTGACATAAGTAGGTTTTACGGTTATGACTTTCTTGTTGAGCTGTCAGCTTCCACCCAGCGTGTCGTTAGCCCTAGGGGCTGTGGTGTGGGCAGCTGACTACCCCAATGCTCCCCCTGAGGCAGGCTCTTAGAATAGCCGGCTTTGAAGTCACCTTACGAGCTCCCAGTGTGTCCTGACTTGATCCGGCTGTTTGTCCAATTCTTGGTCTTGTCCAGAGAAGAGTTTATTTGCCTTGGATACAGTAATTGGTTTCATGAGTTCTTCGGATGGGAAGCACATGATTTGGAAAGGAAAAAAAAGCTTGTTACATTTGCGTTGGTAACACAATGAAGACTACAGGATTGTATCAGGCCCTGAATGTGCTCTGCCGTCTGTTATCCGCGTTGAATGTGTCGTCTTGGAAACCAGAGGGTTTGGAATCCAACCGATAAGGGCTTAAGGTTTCATTAGGCAGTATGAAAGATCATTAACACAGCAGCTTACTGGCGTGCATGTCTAATGCCTCTTTAATTGAATCTTATACAGCAGAGTGGAATTGTGAGCGGTCACGTGACGTTCACGCTGTGTGTGTCTGTGTCCTATAGGTGGCGAGCTGTGGAGGAGAGCGCCATGGCAATCGCACGGAGAAAGCTGAAGGTCCTGGTGACGGTGATGATGGTCAACCTCTTCATCTTCATCCTCATCACTCGTAACGCCGGCCAGGACAAGAGCGGGAACAGCAAGCTCCGCATCCCCACAAAATCATTCTGGTCCAAGCTGGAGCCCCACGCGGCCTTCTGGAACCGGCAGCAGCAGAAGCTGGACCTCCAGGGCAACCCCATTCTGATGTCCAACGTGAGCACGGGCGAGATGCCCGATTGGCTGAACGACACCGACGCCAACCCCGACCCCTGCCAGCCGGACCTCAGGGTCACCACTCGGATTAAAGACTACAACTCCCTGCCTGCTCGCTTCAAAGACTTCCTGCTGTACATGCGCTGCCGCTCCTACCCCCTGGTGGTGAACCAGGCTCACGTGTGTAAAGAGCCTCCGTTCCTGCTGCTGGCCGTCAAGTCCCTGGCCCCGCACTTCGACCGCCGCCAGGCCATCCGCCAATCCTGGGGCCGCGCGGGCGTGCTGGCCAATCGGACGGTGGCCACGGTCTTCCTGCTCGGCAACGCCTCGTCGGACGACCACCACCCGGACCTCTCGGCCATGCTGCAGTACGAGAGCGGTCGGCACGGCGACATGGTCCAGTGGGACTACCGGGACTCCTTCTTCAACCTGACGGTCAAGGAGGTGCTGTTCCTGGAGTGGATCCAGAGCGACTGCCCCGCGGCCCGGTTCATCTTCAAGGGGGACGACGACGTGTTCGTCAACACCTTCCGCATCATGGACTTCCTGGGGGCCCTGGCGGAGGACAAGGCCCGGGACCTCTTCGTGGGGGACGTGATCACCAACGCCGGGCCGCACCGGGACAAGAAGGTCAAGTACTTCATCCCCGAGAGCATGTACGTGGGCGTGTACCCGCCCTACGCCGGGGGCGGGGGCTACCTGTTCTCCGGCGACCTGGCGGCGCGGCTCTACAACGTGTCGCAGGGCGTGGCCCTCTACCCCATCGACGACGTCTACACGGGCATGTGTCTCAGGAAGCTGGGCCTGGCCCCGGAGAAGCACAAGGGCTTCAGGACCTTCGACATCGAGGAGAAGTACCGACACAACCCGTGCGCCTACAAGAGCCTGATGCTCGTGCACCCTAGGACTCCCCAGGACATGATCCAGATCTGGTCCTGGCTCAGCGACCCCGACCTGACCTGTCAGTGATGGCCCGGAAGCGGGCGCTTTGGTCGATGGTCCAGCTACGCTGCGTTCTTTGCGATTTTTAATTGTTTCATAAGGCCCTCTAAAAAGGGGGGGGGTCTTTGGTCGACGGCCCAGCTACGCTGCGTTGTCTGCGATGTTTTAATTGTTTCATAGGGTCCTCTAAGAGGGGTGGGGTTTTTGCTTTTTATTTCTTAAGGGCTGTGGGGCGATTCTGTTTTTATTTCTTGGGTGTCAGGGGACTTCTTCATGTTTGGTTTTGGCAGCTTTGTGTTGTTCTCGGGGGTTCCTGGTCTTCTGAAGAAGAGGACATAACGGCTTTACAATGATCTCATTGATTGTGTGTCCTCTCGAGGAATGGCAGACTGAGTGTTTTGAACTCGATGCCCTGCTTCTGCTGATCATGTGCAGTCGTCCGCCGCCCCCCCTCCTCCACATGTTACTCCTTGACTGAACTCACGCCAAAGTCACCGCTTCCCTCTATATGTGCACATATTTATATTGCTACTATTTATACTTTCTATGTAATCCTTTTAACACTGTGTCCATTCCCTGAGTGGGCCTCTCTATGCTGTATTGTGGGGAGCTGGAGACCAAAGGCTGATGGTTGCGAGAAACTCGGATTGGGCCAGGTTGCTGTTCCCGAACAGCCAATCCGAGACAGACGCTTACCTCCTCTCTCCCTCACAACTCTACCTCCTCCACCTTCTAAGGACATGATTGGCGAGCCAAATACTTTCCCGGAACACTCTCGCCCGTAGGTAACTGAATCATTCCAGAGTTTGTGTTGTTTTTTTTTACAAAAAAAACCGAAGAGGGGGGATTTTGGGAAGTGCAGTTAGCGCACACCATGTGAGAAGAGAAAGAGGAATGGCTTGTAAGACAGTTTGAGTGCTCAGCTGGTCTGAGCCAAAGTCGGGAAATCCCAATGCTGTACGCTGTGCTTGGTGTGGCGCGGGCCTTACCTAACCAGAAACGGCTGGTAAATGCAAATGCACAAGATTGTTTTAATAGCTACTCATGGCTGGCTTGCTGTGATCTAAGATGTTAGACGCCACACAAATGCTTGGATCTGTTTTAAAGGTTTTTTTGGCTGTTGAGTTTGGCTGTTATTCTTTAAAAAAAAATTGGGGGGGGGGATTCTCGTGATTTTTTAAGATAAAGAGAGTAAAACGTTGGATGAACGGTTCCTAGTTAGCCTTTATTTTTTTTTATTTTTTTTTAACTCCATGAAAGGTTTGTTTGAATAAAACCTAGATCTGTGTCATTGTAATTAATACAAAGAGAAGAAGAAAACCCTTTCTGACTATTACTTTGACACTTCCGGGAAGCAAAAAACGAAAGTTGGGCAAAGATTCTGCTCTGGGAATGGCACCTTTTGTATGCTTTGTTAGAGCGCCACCTGCTGGACAGGTGTGTTTTTGACAGCCACCGAAGCTATTACTTCCTGACTGTGTTTGCCACTAGGCGTCACCTTCAGTCGTATGATTAAAGTTTTTCCAAACCAACACTATTGCTCCATCACCTCACATACTGTGGTATGTGTATGTTTCATTTGAGCAGTATTGTGTAATTTAAATTATAATTATAATATGTAATCATATAAATTTATATAATTAATGATATAATTATTATTATAATGCAAATTATAATTATAATAATTAGTTAGATGCTTATTCAGAGCTCCAATGATGCCAAACAGGGTATAGATGATTAAACGTGAGCGCATCATAGTGACCTTTTGACCTTTCTTGGCCTACTGAACCCAGCTTGCCGCAATGTTTACACATAAAGACATTCTTCTTTTATTTATAAGACCATTTCCGTTCCAACACGTACACAGGTATTGTCACGGTAGCTCCGTATGGCTGATGAAAGCATCGTGTGTGTATTTGAATTCGTAACATCCTTTGCTCTATATCATTCCTACACTTGTGCTACTCTGTGGCTGTTCACTCTTCCCTACCTTGCGGCGTTTGCCTTTAATTAATGAATGGACCTTGTTGCATCTAGATGAACGTTGTAGTTTATTCGATTGTGCGTGGTAGCGTACAGTCTAGTTCCAGTCTGTTGGTTCAGAGTGGCAGGATGAATGGCGCCATGTCACTTTGGTCTACCGTCAACGGTGAAGGTCGGCAGGAGGTAGCAGAGCCACAAGCTTTTTCTTCTTTTGTTGTGAATGAAATGGGCAGGTCAAACGTTTTAAGTGTCGTTCAGTTGCCCGTGACCATTTTGAGTCTGTTTGTTTTGTTTTTGTTTTTATTTACTGGAACTTTTCAGGTTGCGTTGGGTAGAATGTCACACTTTTGTCATCGAAGAAAATTCTTTCTGTCATTTTGCCAAAAACAACGAGGGTGATTAATTGGGATTAAATGGGCCCGGGCCAGTAATTCTACTGATATACACTGAGTGTTATAATCTTGCACATTATAATTTGAATGAAGTTGGAGCTACTGGTATGTAGGACACTTGATGCACTAGCACACCATTCCCGACTACAATCTTAACACATGATGGCATACCATAACGTGCCTGATCGATGCTTGTTGTTACTTGTTGTTAACAGGTGTTGTCCAGTTGATTTCATTGTACTGTACAATATAACCAAACGGTCACATGATTTTGTTTTCTATGACTTAAAATATTCCAATAAAGTATATTTTGCTGTTTTTGTATATTCGGTTTCTTAATGTTGCTTTGACCGTTGAATTGTGCACCATCGTCATGCAGTTCGATTTTCCTCCAGAAGAGGGCATCAGTGTTTTCCAAATAGACAGTTCTCGCAGGACAGTCACCACTTTCTCTTTATAGTTCAAATAAACCACAAATAAATTAAAATAATAAAATTTAAAACTTTTGGTACTGAGGGGGGTAAGGGCAAACTCTGGATATCAACACGAATCATCAGCAAACCGAACTGCTTTACGGAGCTGTTGATGAGAAGGCTATGCTTGAGGAAACACGCCCAGCCCGTCATCCATCCTTGCTCTCTAGGTCGCTCACCTTCAATCTCCGAGGAGCGCTGGGAAGATGGATGGCTGTAACCATGACTACTGGATCCCGACGGATCACACGGATGATTATCTTTTCGTCAGGGCTCAGCGGGGAGGTGCTTCACACCGATGGAGAGTGTCTATTGTGTTGTTGTAATCTATTTACCAGCAGATAGAAATCCTAAATCAGCACAAAATGAACAGATCCAAACACAGAAGAAGGAAGACCACGAGGAAATCCTGGATTACAGTCAGTTGCTCTGGAAATTATCCGTGTTTTTATTGTCAGTCAAAACGAGAAGAAAGAAAATAACTTATTAGGCCTCTTCATTTTCCTTTTTGGATCTTGGTCTGTTTCATTTTGAGGTTCTACATGCCAAAGATTCTTGGGTACTCCGGTCCCACAAATCATGGTGTGGTTTCAGGGCTGGAGTTTGGTTCTGGTTTTGATTGAACCATTTCTCTCTCTCTCTCTCTCTCTTCCTCTCCCTCTCCCTCTGCCTCTGCCCTGGAAAGGAGCTTTGGAAACCAGAGCGACTTGGAGAAGCAGAATCCTCAGACGTTCCATGTGGAACACTGTGTCCCTGTTTGTGAGGAAGCCCAGGACTGGTACCGTCGCCATAGCGATAGAACACTGTTCCATACTGTTCTATCTCGGGATACAGTCTCACACTCCTACTCCGCACACCTTTCCAACAACACGTTTTTTCCACAGTAGAGAAGAGAGAGATGTATTGTAATGGCGCCATTCAAGTGACATGGATTCTGTACACTTCGGTTTTCCTTTGTGTTCAGCTTACCTCTCCGCCTCCCAACCCAATCCTCCGTCACTTTGTGTGTGTGTGTGTGTGTGTGTGTGTGTGTTTGTTTCTCTCTGTTTCTCTGTCTGTCTGTGTCCACTTGCACATGCAACCTAGCGGTCACTGGATGAGTTCATGGCTAAGAGAGTTCCCTTTACCTCATAGGAAGGTGCTGATTCAGAGCGACAGCATGATAATTCATATTTCGTTTTATTGAATTTTTAGCGCCTTTCAAGACACTCAAAGCGCATTACACAATTAGGTCACCGATGAATACCACAGAACGAACGATTGACGACAGCCATCGAACACTGTACTCAGTCTATATGAAACATGAGGAAGTGAACGATATGCATGTGCTATCATCCACCCAGTAGATCAATGATGGATTTGTAATACTGTTGTTTTTCAAAATTAATCGTCTAGTCATGTCTGATCAGAAAAGGACACCGAACCCACAAATTACTGGTTGCCAAAGCCTCGGACACAGCCACGCTGATATTATATAATTTTCACATCACAACCACGATCAGCTGGTTTGAATAACAACGCTAATGTATTCGACAGGGAGAGGCCCTCTCCGCTGGCATTGAGTGACAGCGTTATCGATACGCTTTGAAGAACAAAACCCTGGCAGAGCTCTGATATCAGGAGAGGGACGCCAGGCAAACTGGATGCGAGGCTGTTAATTGTCTGGTGTCTTTTTCATAACAAGTGAGTTACAAAGAACAGAGGGAGAATGAGACAGAGACAGTCTCTCTTTCTCTGTCTCTGTCTCTCTCTCTCTCTCTCTCTGTACCTCCTGTGGGATTCGGTCATATGCAGTCGGCCTCTCAATATTAAACACACACACACACACACACACACACACAGTTACAAAGAGCTTCGTGCTCCAGGCTTGTTCAGAGCTTTATGAGGCAGGAGAGTAGGTCACCCATCACGTAGGGAATGTAATCTCCTCGGGGTTGAAGTAAGAGCCATCGCTCAACCCCAGCTACATCATGAAGTGTGCTTATTTCGGAACCTCTAAATAATACCAGGCGTCAGACAATGACCCAGAGACACCTGGAGACGTCTTCAGAGCAGAACTACGTGAGACCAAGACAAGACGTTTCTTTTCAAAAATCAAACTGCACCATGATCGGCGTTGGAATGACTTTGGGTTGCGCAATCCCTGAGCCACGTTGTTGGCTGGTGCAATGGAAGCCGTTAGATTTGGAGGAGGCTCCGAGGGGCGGGGTGACACATTCTGGGTTAAAACGCTCTCTTCGTGAGGTGAGAGGTGGAGACACGGACCTCACGCCCCCCCCCCCCTTCAGTGGCTCTCCGTCTCTCTCTCTCTCTCTCTCTCTGTTTCTCTCTCTCGACCTCTCTCTCTCAATCTCAGTCTCTTTTCCTCTCTCTCTCTCTCTCTCTCTCTCTGTTTCTCTCTCTCGACCTCTCTCTCTCTATCTCTGTCTCTTTTCCTCTCTCTCTCTCTCTCTCTCTCTCTCTGTCTCTCGTCCTCTCTCTCTCTCTCTCTCCGTTTCTCTCTCTCTCTCTCTGTTTCGCTCTCTCTCTGTTTCTCTCTCTCTCTCCGTTTCTCTCTCTCTCTGTCTCTCTCTCTCTCTCAAGTCTTGCCCCCTGCCCCTGCCCTTCTCCTGACAACCGGAGACCTTGGAATGCTGCGTTTTTTTTCCACACTGGAATATGACTAAAGTGGAGGAAACACTCAGTCACCGGGAATGTGGTTCCTGTGGTTCCGCGGGAGGAGGGACTTGTTGGGAGTGAGTCACTTTCCGAGTGGGTGAGGACACTTGTCAATGTCAAAACGCATAAATGTTAATGTATAATAAACACTTTTTTTGTATAGATGAACGATTACAAAAGCAGTTTTGTTTCACATAGCCAATAAAACAATTCACCAACAAGCCTCATCACTCATTTTGCAAAAACGGTTCCGGGTAATGAATTAAGAATAATCTATCAAGCATGGATGTTCAAAACCCTTCCATGTGGTCAGATGCGATGCAAATCCAAATGCCTACAGGACCTGCAAGCGGATCGGCACATGTTCAATCGGAAGGCCCGAGAAAGGGTACGGACCTGCTTCGTCCGACATAACCCCGGGCAGACATGGTACCATATACTCGTGGTCCACAGAACATGACTTTGTGGTGCTGAAGCAAACCACTGCTGGCCCACTGGCTCTCCATAGGCCGGGGAGAGAGTGAGGGCGACAGGCACCTTCTGGAGGAGACAGATAGCAGCATGATAGATAGGCCCCTCCACCTCCCAATTAGAGCAGGGCCACTCTCTGGCCTGTGTTCTGGGACTGGATTTATGAGGCAGCTCCCTGTTCTGGACAAAGGTCAGAGATGAATGGCAGCGGAAAGGTGTGAGGAGGGTGGGCAATAACCACTGAGCAGAATAGGGGAAGTGAGTTGTGTGTGTGTGTGTGTGTGTGTGTGTGTGTGTGTGTGTGTGTGTGTGTTCGCAGAAGAAGACCCAGGTAAAATAACTCCAGATGTCACCATCATCAAACAAAGGAAATGTTTCGGCTAATTAACCATTGAGCTCAGACTTTCTTGCTGCATCAGATCATTAAGACTCTGTAATGTTTACTCGCCATTAACTTAAGAGAGGGAATCCTAATATAGAGAGTTACTGTCCCTATTTACTTTGAATGCTGAGGAAGATATAATTCAGGTTTTTTATTGTTATCATTCCCTCTCACAGTCTTGGTATTTGTAATTTTCCTCCAATCAAAACATCTTCATTTTTCTCTGTGGCAATTTGATTTAGTGTTCATACCGCATTCCATACAAAATGTATAAATCTAGTTTCTTTACATAAAACGGCCTCACTCCCCCCAAATGTTATCTTCTCCTGTCACCGTATACTTTATATCTGTTTCCTCTGTATCTCAGTATCTCCTTTCTCAACTCTTCCTCCCTCATTCCAACTCCTCCTTTCCATACTTTGAGTTCTTTCCACCATCTTATACTTGACTATGTTTTGTTCCTAAACGTCTCTCCTCCTCTCCTTTCCTTTCCTTCTACCGCTTCCTTCTCTTGCTGCTAACCTCTTCCCTGTCCTCCGTACCACCTGGTCTCTCTTTTATCTCTCCTGGTCTCTCCTCTCTCCTGGTCTCTCTTTCTCTCTCCTGCTCTCTCTTTCTCTCTCCTGTCCTCCTTTCAGGTATCTGCTCTTCCTGCCTTTCTCGGCCGTGTCTCTCGGATCACGAGGCTGTCCCCTGGGATCCTCCGGCACCCTCAGGATCACCAGCCCATTGGCCCACTTCTCCCCGTGCCGAGACGACGTGATAGGGCCAGACACGGGGTGAGCCCGGTTCCCGTAGTCACGGTGATAAGATCATGTTTTTATGCGGCGGGGCGTCTGGTCTCTCTTCAAAGCATTCACGCCCGACTCTGGACACAGGGAGCCAGGAGTCAAGCAGAGCTCACTGACACAGACTGTGGCTGGGAGGAAAATCCTACATTGTCCCTTGCCTGGATTACCCTCAATATTCCCTAACACTTTACTCACCGTATTCCCAGCCTCACACTCAGAAGTGAGCGCAATGGATCAGTTATGGATCGGTGCTGGTTATGCAATGCATCGTGGGTAAGATGGTCGGCAACAACGCCTTTAAGGCATATATTCTCCAGACACACACACACACACACACACACACACACACACACACACACACACACATACACACACACACACACACACACACACACACACACACACACACACACACA